>JAYEVG010000043.1:0-56264 GCA_036346395.1 Hsuehochloa calcarea | reverse complement strand
GAGTTGCTCCAAGAAAACTCCTTTGGTATTATGGATCGGAAGAAGCCATCCGAGCAAGTTGGTCTCATGAGGAAATTATCCTTTCGAGGGATAAATTGTACCTCGAAACCTAAAAAATGTTTTTCTAGCTTACGTACTTCTGATAAGTACCGAGCCATTGTTGAGTTAGAGCATTGGTACTCTTTCCCAATTTGATTCACGACTAGTTGAGAGTCTCCTCTCACGAGTAGTCGATTTAATCGAGTGCTTCGCACTGTATGCCGACTAGCAAACCTTCAGATTCTCGCCACATTGTTAGTGGCCTGAAAGTTTAATTGTATGGCATACTTTAAGGTTTCTCCGGTAGGAGATACCAGGACCACCCCAGCCCCCGAGCCACTTAAAGTAAGTGACCCGTCAAAGTACATCATCCACTGGTCGTGGGAATCGTACTGGGGATCCCGAACAGGTTCAGGATTTGTCCATTCGGCGACAAAGTCTGCCAAGATCTGGATTTTATGGCGTCGACACGAAATGGAGGTCGAACTCCCAAGTTCGACCGACCATTTTGCCATGCGTCCATTGCTTCCTTATTATGGAGGATTGCTCCCAAAGGAAACTCAGACGGCACAGCTATTTTGTGCGCCTGAAAATAATGCCGCAGTTTCCTCGAAGACATGAGGAGGGCATATAGAAGTTTTTGAACCTGAGGGTAACGCTCCTTAGGCCCGTAAAACTTGCCGACGAGTAAACCGGTCGTTATATCGCCACGCTCTACGACCAAGATCGCGCTTGTCGCCTCGTGGCGTGGCGACTAGGTAAATTAAGAGCGTCTCTTCCGGCTTTGGAGAAACCGTAGCAGAGCACTCGAAAGATACCTCTTGACATCCTCAAAGGCAATGTTTGCCTCGCTCGACCACTCAAAACCTTCATGTCTCCCGAGAAGTTTAAAGAAAGGTAGTCCTTTTCTCCTAGTCGCATGCGATGAAACGACTTAAAGCCGCCATGCACCCAAAGTGAGTTTCTCGATTTCCTTTTGTGTTTGGAGGTCGATCCGAGGATGGCCTTTATTTTTTCAGATTTGCTTCGATTCCTCGCTCGGATACTAGGAATCCAAGCAATTTTCCCAAGAAATTCCAAACACACACTTCTCTCGATTAAGTTTTAAATGGTGCTTTACGAGGTTGTCGAATGTTTCTTGTAGGTCGCTGATATGATTAAGTCTCTTAATGCTTTTACGACTAGGTCATCAACATAGGCTTCCAAATTCGGCCTAATTGAGATGAAAAGTCGATTGCATTAAGCGTTGAAAAGAAGCACCAGATTCTTTAGACCAAATGGCATTTTGATATAACAAAAGGTACCAAATGGAGTAATGAATGCGGTCTTCTCTTCATCGCTTAGACACATATTGATCCGTGATATCCGAATATGCATCTAAAAACTTAATATTTCACAACCCGCAGAGAATCAACCACCGATCAATACGAGGTAAAGGGAAATCATCTTTTGGACAAGCTTTATTAAGATCAAGAAAGTCTACGCACATACGCCATTTGCCGCTTGACTTTTGACCATTACAGGTTAGCCAACCACTGGGTGATTGACTTCTCTTATAAAGCCCGCTTTAAGTAGCTTATCCAATTACGATTTAATAGCATCTCGTCGATCGAGGCAAATCTCTGTAATTTTTGTTTTACGGTACTTTATCGGGCCGTAAAGCTAGCCTGTGGCTCGATCACCTCCACAGGGACTCGGGCATGTCGGATGCTTGCCACGCCAAGACATCTGCGTTAGCTCGGAGGAAGGTAATGAGGGCGCCTTCCTATTTGGGATCGGAAGTCTCCCAATGCGAGCAGTCTTGAGGGTTTCTCTGCGTCGGAGGAACCTCTTTGACTTGGTCGCTCGGCTTTGGTGCGACTTTAGGCTTCGACTTGCTAGTCGAAGGTCGACTTTCATCTCGAGTTGGTATTTGACCAACCATCTCGAGGATCGACGGTCGCAGACTATACGCCATCTTTTGTCACATTGAATTGTGATCACCCTTTGGGACTCGCATCTTAAGACATTGATACCCATAATGAGTAGCCATTAAGAATTTTGCCAAAGTTGGTCGTCCGAGTATGGCGTTATATGCCGATCGAAATCGACCACATCAAAGGAGACTTTCTCCGTCTCCAAATTACTTGGTGAGCCAAATGTTAAAGGAAGAGAAACTTGGCCAATGGGTTTGGTGAAGACCCCTGCGATTCCATGAAAGGAATATCGCATCGCCTTACCTTTGTCCCGGTACTTGCATCTCGTCCGTGGCTTTAGTAAATAATATGTTTAAAGAACTACCACCATCAACTAACACTCGATTGACCCGACAGCTTGTTGATGGTGGGTTCGACCACAATCGAAATCGACTGATCGACTCATAGTGATCGGGCAATGTCCTTCTCAAAAGAGATGGTAACTTCCACCACTTCGTAATTTATTGACAAGAGGAGTATGTATGGAATTTACCTCTCGTCCGTGCCTTTAAGTTGTCGCTTGAGTCGTATGCCGATGATCCTCCATAGATATGCTCAACGGTATGGTGCGGATCTTGGAATGGCATCTCCTCATCATCCGACGACTTTTGACCACTCGTATGTCCTACCCGCCGAGAGTAGGAGCGGTGCTTTGCCGCTGTAGTAGTCCTCGAGCTTTCTTTGGAAAACTTCGGCGAGCTTGAGGTCATGTCCTTCCTTTTATGAAAGGGACACCATCTTGGTTTGTCGTTCCTACGATCGTATGCTTACCTTTGCCTTGATCGTGGTTCGACTTGGTGGTTTGGGGCTCTCTATCTTTACTACTAAGACCTCCTTGAAACCACTAGTTTGTGGTTTTGACTTTTATTTTCTTCTTGGACTTTTTGCTTTTTTGTCCTTACCAACCTCACCGCTCTCTAAGAGCGTGTGTTTCTCGATCGATAGTGTTATTCCACTCGACCGCTCGAAGCGATTGCATATCGATCGGCCATCTCAAAGAGCTTCGGAACGGTGTTGGGAGGATTTAAAGGAATATCCTCTCGTTATTCTTCTACTACGGACTCCTTGCTTAAAAGCCCCGATCACAGAGGAGTCGAAATTTCCTAATTGAGTTACGAACCCGACTAAAGCGCTTGATGAATTGACGCAAAGTCTCGTTGTTGTTCGCTTGATCCGGTGCAAGTCGCCTTCCTTTCCGTATGGTTGTATGTGCCTTGGAAATTTTCCCGTAGAAGATCACGAGATGTTGCCAAGAGTAGATCGACTCGAGTGGTTGGTTTAATAACCACGATCGAGCGGATCCTTCGAGCACGCTTGGAAGGTAATTCGCCATTACGTGCTCTCCTCCTCCTCGCCGCTTCGACAATTGTTGTATAGATCTCAAGAAACTCGATGGGATTTTGAGATCCATCAAATTTCTCCATGTTCACCGGTCGAAAATGAGGTGGCGTGTGAATCGCTCAAGGTCGGCGAAAATGCCCTGATCCGTAATTACTTCTTGACGCCTTCTTTGTAGGAAAGAAGGGTTAATGTCGCCAGTGATCGATATCTGACGATACCCTAAACAGTGACTGTGCTCATTGTAGGTCTCGGTTCGAGGGGAATACTCTCGTAATCCACCGCTAGAATTTCTTTGCCGAGTAGTGATTGATCACCTCCTGAGGGCTACTTGATCATCACCGATTGAAAAGTATTTCTCGAATAGGAGATCGATGTGACTTATGACCGTGTCGATTTCTACGCAGAGAAATATTCGATTGATCGGTAGTCAAGAAGTCGCATTGCTACGACTACACGAATGTTGTTGACGAGGTACTTCAGCCTTGTCATCACGATTAAGCCTTTGCGCAATCTCCTCAAAGAAAGAGATCGATCCTGGCGTTCGAGCAAGCTCTTGATTGGGATTCTCAAGCAAGTCGTTGATGTCCCGAGTTCTTGTACCTCCTGTGGATCGATATTGAATGCGCCCGAGCGTGTTCTTACGGGCTGCAATTTTCTTTCTTGGATGACCTCAAAATCCTCCCCGTCAGATCTTTGAGGCCTTCTCAGTGGAGTGCGAGAATGTCGAGGATTTCTCTCGCTCATCGAGTGTTGGTTCTCTCTGTCACGGTGGTTCCCTTGCCATTACTACGAGGAGGCGCGGTCGTGATCTTCGGGAGGGTTCTCATTTCGACCTCCATGAGGTTGACTCGATTTGAGGAAGGACGAAGACCTCCGCTGATGATTCTCACTTGCGCTGAGGCCTCCCGCTTGAGGAGTGCTCGAGAGACACCATCTGGCGACTTGGAGTAATCCTCCGTAGGGGAACTCCGGGTTATAACTGTCTCCGTCCGCAAATGAGATCTGCGGAGAGACGGTCGTATTTGTAGGAAAAGCATGCTTGATCCCACTATCTCTGGAGTTACCCTGAGAGATAGGATCACAAGATGCTGGTGGAGTCCTGGAATGGTGGCTTCCAGGACTTGTCTCACCAGGTCGGACCGCCTTAAGGGAACTTGGACACTTAGAGGAAAAACTCTCATTGTGTCGTGAGTCCTCCTGGGTGCGGTTCTGGTCGGATTGACCCTTGTCCTTGGAGGGAATTGGCTCCTCTGTTGGACGTATCGTTGTGGGGGATAAGGATCCCTCCTCAACTCCATTGATGGGATGGTTTCCTGGAGAATAATCTCCGGTGGGAACATCACCATCAGCGGATGCATCACTCGGCTCGTAGTCGAAACCGCATCCATGTCGACGTCTGACTGCCAAGTCGAACCAGTTCTCCTCGTTCCATTCTCCTGCCATGCTAGCATGAGATTGGAAAAAGAGAGTATGTTGACAAGAGATTACCTAAGATCCCCACGGACGGCGCCAACCGCTTGTATTAGAACCGATCTTACGTAAAGATTGTTTGATTCGGGGTCTCCTAGAGATAAGATCACGCAGAGTGGATTGACACGGATGTTTAGACGAGTTCAGCCTTCTCCGAGAGAATAATAACCCTAATCCGTGTGTATGGTATTCTTGATGATCAAGTAAAAGACTAAGACTATTACGAGAGAATAGCACTTGTGTTCCTACTTGATCGGCTCTTTTCGCCTTCCCTATCTCTCCGATTGATGCCCTTATATAGTCGTGAAGAAGTAGCCGTTTCTCCTACGGAAGATCGCCTAATTAATGTAATGTAACGGCATGATGGTAGTAATTACGCGCGCTTGACTTCTTCACGCGTCGGCAATTATCTTCGAGAGACAATGGGGTATTTACACACCATTAATACGCGGAATAATAGTGCGTGTAGACCGTTCGGATTCCTTAATCAATTGGACCTACCCGTCTGTAGGTTTGATTATAAGGTGGTCGTAGTTTTCCTGGTCGTAGAAGGACTTACGATCAGGTAGCAGTCGTAGAATAACTTACGACTATGTAATGGTCGTAGAAGGACTTACGACCATGATGTAGTCGTAGAAGAACTTACGACTATGGGGGTGATTGTAGAAGAACTTACAATCAAAGGTTAGGCCTCTCCTTATAGAAATAAGGGTACTTCTGGGGACTATGTGACATCATATTTACCCATAATAAGAATTACAGATAAAAGATAAAATGAGGATTATTAGATCCTCGTCAATAACAATCTCTCGGACGTTGAGTGAAACCTTGTGCAACGAGCCTTGCTTCTTTCATTTCTCTTTCGAACAAATACCCACTTATGCCCTACAGGGTGCACATGGGGTGTGCGGCTACTGCCCAAACACCTCTCTTTATTCAAAGAGAACGATTCAGCTTATTGCTTTCTTCCAATCTTCTCAATCGACCTTTCTTATATTCAACGAGCGATGCAGCTCTGGATCAAGATTGATGATTGTGACAATTTTCTTTGCAACATTGGTGTTGGCTTATTCATAGATTCTCCCAAGATCATATAGCTATGTCTTCAAGGGGCTAGATTTCTAATGCTTCTATTTGCTTACGCTACTTTCAATTATGGGCAAGTCCTTTAGTTTTTCAAATTCGATGTGTGCGCGCACATCCATGCCGATGTCTCCCTTCATGGGGATGTTCAATTCTAGTATGCCTTTTCTCAAGGTTCCATACAGGTGCAGTCTCAACCGGCTCCCCTCCGATTCTCGGGTACTTTGGTGATCTACATGTCAAGTCCTCATCCTTTTCACCAGCGTCCCCGTTTCTTGGATTCGAGGCACCGGAGTTCTCGTCCTTTCGAGGCCTTAGGGCGGGATTAGGGATACCTTCATCGGTATTTCAACCCTCTCCTGCATTGCGTACATGCATATGCGACTTGGTCACGCTCTTCAAATCACTAAAGTGGTTAGCGCGGTTGATTCGCTAATGCTTACAAATCAATTATCTTCGAATTGCAATTATTTTCTAGACTTCAATTGTCTTCTAGACTTATCTATTTGCTTCACTAGTGCGCGGGTCATATGCATGGATTTCAATTATCTTCTAGACTTCAATTATCTTACGACTTCTATTTCTCGACATTTTACATCAAGGGTTGATTTCTCCCTAATGACGAAAATAATTCTCATCTAATATGCTATTAGCGAAGTGGGTCTGCATGCAAATCTCTAGTCGTGGGGTCCAAATACCGATTATGGATCTTGTCTCATAACCAACGTATATCCCAGACTTTTAGAGAGTGCCCATTTCAGTTTGCTGTGGTGGTGGTATAGGTACATAAAATTTGCAACCAAACATTTAAAGATGAGAAATTTTCATTGTTGACCCTTGCGCTAGTTGCATAGGTGAATGGATGTTATATGTCGGTGGTCTAAAATTGATGACGATTCTTGTCGCGGCAGATCGCGTGTCCCCAACATGTAGTTGGTAAATAACAATTACGCTAGTCCATTTTGGGTGTGGACATGCGGTACGGGATGCTCAATTTTAATTCTCATTTTCACACAATAATCATCATATACCCTTGAAGTAAATTCTCCGGCGTTGTCCATTCTGGTGGACTTCACATGATGATAAGGAAATTATTCTTAATGTTAATTATCTACTTAGATTAGCTTTGCGAAGCGGGGTTTCGTAGACATTAAACAAACGTATGCGACCGTTTCGAGGAAGCATCGATAAGCACCATAAAATACCTAAATGACCCTTCAGGGCCATTTAGGACCGCAAATGTCTCCCGGATACGGTCCAGAATGCGAGGATTTCGTCCTTTACTTTCGAGTAGAGGGTCTAGTAGTCGGTTTCCGATTGTACATGCAGGGCACACAAAATCTTCAGTTCGGAAGTTCTTTAAATTGACACTATGTCCTCGTGAATTGTTAATTATATTTTTCATCATCCTAAGACCTAAGTGACATAATCTATCATGCCAGAGATAGAAGAGGTTTAGAGCTTCTAAATATAGTTTTCAGGGCAGTATAGACTGCAGATGCCTTAATATTAGTGTAGTATAGCCCATTTTCAAATGAAGGAAGTCATTCTAATACCATTTTTTTCCGTCACGCTTTGTAATGAGCAGGTATTCCTTACCATGCTCTTCTTCAGTCTCTACGTGGAAACCGTTAGCGCGAATATCCTTGAGAGTTCTAGTCGATTATGGGCACAACAAGGCTTCTTTAATGACCAAAGTTGTGTCCGTCGGGAGTATAATTGTGGCCCTTCCTGAGCCTATTATACATGTATCGCTGCCTGCGATTGTCGTAAGGCTACGAGCATTCTTACTGATCGACTGAAAAATTCATCTCTCTCAAGGTGGTATTCATTGTGCCGCTACCTGCTAAGCACACTTCCTCCATAGGGCGCTACATGCGATCTAATATAATGTACTTTATTAATATGTAGCGTAAATCCAAAGAACACATAAAATAAAAATACTTCAGATATTAGAACTGTCGGTGTATTAGAACCGATCTTACGTAAAGATTGTTTGATTCGGGGGGTCTCCTAGAGATAAGATCACGCAGAGTGGATTGACACGGGATGTTTAGACAGGTTCAGGCCTTCTCCGGAGAGAATAATAACCCTAATCCTGTGTGTATGGTATTCTTGATGATCAAGTAAAAGACTAAGACTATTACAGAGAATAGCACTTGTGTTCCTACTTGATGGCTCTTGTTCGCCTCCCCTATCTCTCGATTGATGCCCTTATATAGTCGTGAAGAAGTAGCCGCTTAGTCCTACGGAAGATGCGCCTAATTAATGTAATGTGAGGCGCATGATGGTAGTAATTACCGGCGCCTTGACTTCTTCACGCCGTCTGGCAATTATCTTCCAGAGATAATGGGGTATTTACACACCATTAATACGCGGAATAATAGTGCGTGTAGACCGTTCGGATTCCTTAATCAATTGGACCTACCCGCCTCGTAGGTTTGATTATAAGGTGGTCGTAGTTTTCCGGTCGTAGAAGGACTTACGATCAGGTAGCAGTCGTAGAATAACTTACGACTATGTAATGGTCGTAGAAGGACTTACGACCATGATGTAGTCGTAGAAGAACTTACGACTATGGGGGTGATTGTAGAAGAACTTACAATCAAAGGTTAGGCCTCTCCTTATAGAAATAAGGGTACTACAGGGACTATGTGACATCATATTTACCCATAATAAGAATTACGGATAAAAGATAAAATGAGGATTATTAGATCCTCGTCATCTAGCCCCCAAGCTTCAAGTGAAAGTAACTTACTTGGTGAAGGTTTCGGTAAATGGTCTTACGACCATGAAAATGTCGTAGAACAATAGTCGAAGGAAGAACTCTTCGATATTTGAATGCTACTTTGACCAGGAATTTGTTTGGTCAAGAAGGTTACTTACAACTATCAAAAAGTCATAAGAACCCCTACAACTGTGTAGTAGTCGTAGTAGGGCGATTGGAGAAAAACCCTTCCGATTGATACTTCCTTTGACCAGAAAGACTTGGTCAGGAGAGTAATTTTACTTGGAGATGATAAAACAAACATAACTTTCTCGAACAGACCGTCTGGGGAATTGCAAACGATCTCTACAGATCTGTTGATGAGACGGTTCCCGAAGTGATCGCAACCGTGAAGATTGTTTACAACTTAAAAAGTCGTAAAAACCCCTACGACCGTCTGGTGGTCGTAGCAGGGGAATCGGAGAAAAAGCCTTTCCGATTGATACTTCCTTCGACCAGAAATACTTGGTCAAGAATGTAATTTTGCTTGGGGGTGACGATACGCACCTAATTTTTCTCGAACGGACCATCTGGGAATTGCAACCGCTCTCTCGGACTTGTCCGATGAAGCGGTTCGGCGGTACAATCATCTATCATAGACCTATAGCCGGACGGTTTCAAGCTACGGAGATCGTCTTGATTATAAAACTTACCAGGGAGGTAGACTTGGATTTTACTTTTCCCAAATCACTCATTTGTTCTTCGAGCTCTTGCTTTCTCCGTCTTCGACTAGGTTTCATCTTCTCCGCCGCCAACCCAATCAAAAAACTTCTTGCTTCTGAGCGAAATGGCCAAGAGAGTTTCTGAATGGGAGGAATCGGAGATGGATGCGGCTAAGATCAAGATCTTGGTCGATGCCGGGAAGATCCCAGAGAAGGCTCTGGTGAAGTGGATTCCGGCTATCGGGCAGCATTGGCCATCGGGGGAAAATGGGCAAATCCCCGTCTTCCAAGCGTATTGTGAGTGCGGCCTTCGATTACTCGCCCACCCTTTCTTACTGAGTACTCGAACACTTTGGGGTGGAACCGGTGAACTTAGGTCCCAATTCCATTACCATGTTGAGTGTGTTCGTGTCTGCGGCGAGGCGCACTGGGATTCCGGCGGATCTCGAGCTGTTCCAATATTATTATGGGATGGCTCGACAAACCGGAATCGCCGGAAGCTGTGGTCTGAAGCTCCACGACTCGAAGTCGAAGGAGTACATTCAGAGCTTTACCCGGTCTTCGTGGCCGGGCTGGAGGAAGAGGTGGTTCTCTTGAAGGTCACCTCAAGACGACCTTTCTTTCGTGGGGAAGGTTGCTGAAAAGAAATCTTCATGGGATTCAACCCCTGAAGATATCAGCCGGATTAGCCCTTATATCCAAGCCATTAAGGACTTGAAGGAAGAAGGGCTGACCGGATGGCATGTGGTGAAGGATTTCATCACACGCCGAATCAGTCCTCTGAAGAAACGAGCATCTCCTATGTGGAGGTACTCGGGGAGAGGAGACCCCACCAGAGACTACGAGGAGGGTAAGCAATTGTCGACTTAGTTCTCTGTTTGGTTTTTCCCAACCTTGTATAATATTTTTATCTGTTTACACAGATCTTTCACAGGCTGAGGTTGACTCAGTCGACTCATCGTGAGAAGTCCCCGCCACTCGAGAGGCGGTTCCTCAAGTCATTGCGGCTTTGTCCGCAGATGAAAGGATAGAGCGCCTAAAGGTAATCAAAAGTCTGATTCTTTCTTTAGGACTTTATAGTCGTAGAAGATACTTACGACTAATGGTGATCGTAGAATATCTTACGATCAATAAAAAGTCGAGAAAACTTACGACTTGGTACTAGTCGTAGAAAAACTTACGACTAATTAGTGATTCTTCTTTTACGCTTTGCTTTACGTAAAGTAGGCATGGAAAATCGCCGGGGCGACAAAGAAGTCGCTCGATGACTATTGGCGCCGGGTTGTCGAAAGACAAAGACTCGGCTCCTCCCTCGAGACGCCGACTTGTAAAATCTGCCGACAAGGGGAGCAAGTTCGAGTTCGGTCTTTCGACCAAACCCTCTACAAGGCTGCGGCAATGTAGTTGTATCTGCCGAGGCGCGCACCGTCGGCCGAGGAGGTTGAAGCGGTTGAACCTCTCAGCGCAAACCTCGCAAGGCTAAGGTACCCTTCTATTATGACACTAATCTTTCGCGATTGGTGCCACTCCTAGTTTTATTAAACAACCGGAAAGGGAGAACTGGAAGGATTTTATGTCTTTTATGAAGGATCTTTGCATCGGCACAACAACTCGCAATCGAGGGCGTCTTTCGCTCGGAATGGTCGAGACACCTCGTCCATCCAGAAGATCAGAAACCGAGCTCGGTTCTGTTCAAACTCTACGACCGCACGTGGTCGTAGCCGAGCCAAATGTTGAACCTCGACCGCACGTGGTCGTGGAGAAGAAGAGGTCCTCCGCTGGGAGGATTGCTCCAAAATTCTGGTTAAGACCAGGTGCGGTATGTGAAATGTACCAAGTGTAAGAAGGACATTTACCTTTTTCTTTTCACAACCTAATTTGCTTTTCTTTATTTCATCCGACTCCTTGACCCAGGGAATGCTTCACGAGAAGTCCATTGCTATCCCTTCACCATCGGAGAGGTAGCAACGGAGGTGGTCGAAGCATCACCTTGGCCTGTGGCCGATGAAGTCGAGACTCTCGAGTGTCTCCACATCTGCCAAGTCGTAACTCGACTCTTGAGGTAGCGGCTATTCTTGTTGAGGTGGCCGCCACGACTCTCCGAGTCGAGAAACAACAGAGGCAACGTGGAAGCCTCTGTCAAGGTGGTGACCACCACGCACCGCCTGGGAAGGAAATCGAGGGCGTTCCTTCCCTACCCAAAGAGAAATCACGTAACCGTAAGGAGAAAATTTCAACTTCTGTGGTGACTTCTTTGGGCCTGCCTCCGTCGTAGGGTCTTCTGCTTACAAATCTCGTGACCGAGTCCCCCATCCCAAAGATATTCCCAATACGGATAATACTTTTGACAACGAGCGCCTCGAGAAGGTGTGGTGGGACAAAGTCGCGAGGATAGATAAGCTGCAGCACCCGGACCTTGTATATTCAATTTTTGCTAGAACGACTATGAATGTAAGTATCTTCAGAATACTTATATATGTGGCTTTCCTTCACTTCTCATTGTTCTCTTTTTGCAGAAAGCTCTGGAGCAAATTGCTGTTGTCGGTGAGTATCATCGACAACTTTTAGAGCTAAGACAGAGAAAGAGCTACTCGCATGCAGGCGAGAGAGGTGGTAAGTCACTTATCATCCATAGTTGTTTTCAACTTAAATACTCGTATAATGTCTTACGAGAATAGTCATGGAAGAAATTCATGACAAAGGATTAGTCGTAAGAAAAAACTTACGACTACTTACGACCAGATAGTGGTCATAGAAAGACTTACAACCATTCGTAGTCGCAGAAAAACTTACGACTAGGTCAGTGGTTGTAGAAGTACTCACAACCATTCTACTGATTTTTATCTCCGTCTCATCCTTTGTAGGTTAAACAGTGATTCAAAGACCTTAGCCGATTCGCTCGACTATGAAAAAGAGGAGTCGAGGAGGCTAAGGAATGAAGTATTAACCCTCTCGGATAGACTTCGAGAGGTTGTCTCTGCATCTAAGAAATTGCAGGAAAAAATAAGCGATGAAGTCTTGAACTTAAGACTGCTTTTGAGTTTTAACTTTACCTAACTCTCATTTCTTCTTCAGATAAAGAAAATGAGATGAGGAAACTCGGACCAAGTTGGAGACAAATCTTTGGTCATTCAGAGTTTTCCGCATTAGCAAGAATAAGGATCAAGAACTTGAGGTTCGAGAACTCAAGTAATGTAAGTAACTCTTTACCGTTGTCCTTTTGAGTGTTTTCCTTTTTAATGTCAATTCCTTGTTCGTAAATTGCCGCCCAATTGAGAATCCTTGAGGTGAAATCCAAGCAAAGACCTTGATCTACAAATATCTTTGTGTTATGTTCCTCTAGAAGTATTTTTGTTTGACCGGTATTATTCTTTTCGAACAAGTGGTCGAGAACAAAAGCTTGCGAGGCTTCGACTTGTACCCAACAGAGATGGAGTCGATGAAGACTAGTCTTCAAGGCAACATCACTCTCTGAACAATGTGCTTAGTGAGCTACATTACGAGGGAAAACTCCTCGAGAAGATACTATAGTGCTCACACAAGTACTATTGGAGAACAAGTCGGAAAATTGCAAGAAATGGTGACCACTCAAGGCTAATCAAAATTCAATCAATAAGGGAGGCGATCGAAGTCTGTAAGTTACGCTTTGGCGAAACTTAAAGCTCAAGATCCCCGCCTAATGTTAAACCAATCGAAGCCGACTTGATTGTCCCGAATCGAGGCAAGTCGTCGATTGTGGAAATGCAATGATCGATTGGCAAAAGGTGGCGAGGAAATGCAACTAGGCTCTCCCCTTTGAGTAATCTTGTAACTACTTTGTAAGGCGCATAATTTTTGTTGATGAGTAATATATGATCCGCCTTATTTCCTGAAAATCATCTTGTCGAGTAGTTAGTAACTCAAAAGATAATAAACGAATGAAAGACGAATGAAAGACTAAGAATTGAAGTCAAATTAATAACTTTATCCTAGCCCCCGACTATTTGTTTAGATTGTTTAGACAATCTAAATAAATAGTGTTTGAAACGGGTTTTCTGAAAACAAAGAGAGGTTTATTTAACTTATAGCTTTTGTTACGGTTGTCAAGCATTTGTCGAAAGAGTAAAACGACTCGACACTAGGAAGTTCCTTCTAGTGGGGTGACCACGTCGTAAAGGAAAGGCTTCGACTAGGTGATGTTTTCATTTCCGACTAGTTTAATCGAACCAAGAACGACAACTTGAGTTAAACAGACGCCTTAGAGGACTTTAGTAATTCGCTCGTCCTTTTTGGTGGACTTGATAAGTCTTTTCCAAAGAGCAAAAGTAGGAGACTCGAGCGGCGCTAGGAAGTTTCCTTCTAGTGGGCGGGACCACATGCGAGGAGGAAAGACTTCGACTAGGTGTGTTTCTTCCTTCGACCGCTTAAAACAAATCGAGTACATCAAAGGTGGTCGAACAAATGTAAGAAAGTGTACTCTACTTAGAATATTTTTGAATTGACCAAAAAATAGACTAAGATTGAGAGAGTTGGCTTTGAGAACATTTCGACCGGATAGAACCCTGCTCTTTGTATTGGCAACAAAAATGAGTAACGAGTCAATGCTTGAAATTCCTTCTAGTGGGTAGAACCACATGCGAGAGAGAGAAGTTTCGTCGGATGACGTTTCTCGCTTTTGCCAAGTAAAGAAAACTGGTGCTTTCATATCATAGTCGAAAGATTAAAAAGCACTACTCAAAATAAGGCAAAAGAGGTAGAAAGAACACGGACTTTTATTGCTCGAGAAACGGTCACACATAGAATTTGCGTGAATCGGGTCGATGTTCCAAGAGTTTGAGAGAACTCGCCCATCTTCCATTGCTAGTCGTGCAGACCTCGCCGAGTTACTTCGACCATCGTGTAAGGACCTTCCCATTTAGGGAAAGTTTATTCCGATTAGACTTGGATTGGCGAGCCTCAATACCAAGTCACCTACAAAGGTCGCGAGGTTGACCTACGATTATAGTATCTGCGCAGGCTTGTTGGTAGACCGCCGAACGGATTAAGGCTAGGTTTCTCCTCTCTTGAGTAGGTTAATGTCATCTGCTCGAAGTTGTTCTGATCCGAGTTGTTGAAGGTTTCAACTCGTGTCGACCGCAATTTTAGCTCCGAGGAAGCATGGCTTCGCCCAAAACTAGAAAAATGGTGTTTCTCTGTTGCTCGATTGGTGGTCGCATCTAACCGCCCATAATATGGAGGGTAATTCTTGTACCCAAGCCCCGAGCGCTTAACAAGTCGGGTCGAAGACTCGAGTTTTAATTCCTCGCATTATTTGGCCGCTTGCACGCTCGACCGCCCATTGCTTTGGGGATGTGCAAAGCATAGCATAGCTTGGTACCCAACTCGTCGCAAAATTCACGAAATTTTGCACTTGCGAATTGTTTACCATTGTGCGTAATTATCCGACTTCGGAACTCCAAATCGACTAATTACGCTTCTCATCATGAACCTTTTGTTTGCTTAGTTATCCCGATTCTGAGTTCGGCTTGATCCATTTTGTGAGCGTGTCAATAGCCACAAAAGGAATTGAAACCTCCTGGAGCTTTGGGAAACGGTCCTAGGATGTCAAGCCCCAGTGTCGCAAAAAGGCCAAGAAAGAGGTATTGTTTGTAATGCTTGAGCCGGTTGGTGTATCATCTACCATGGAATTGGCATCGACACACTTTTTAACCACCTCCATAGCATCGTGCATGTACATGAGGCGGTAAAAACCTTGTCGAAAGGCTTTACCAACCAATGTTACAGTAGGAGGCATCGTCCCACAGATGCCACTGTATATCGTGAAGGAGTGTTATTCCTTCGTTTTGCGGAATGCATCGCATGAGTATCCCTTGGGTTCCTCGTTTATAGAGGACTCCTTCAACCAAAGTATACATTTTGGCTTTTCGGGATAATCGATCTGCCTCAAGATCATCTTCGGGTACGGAACCCTTGCAAAGATACTCGTAGATGGGAGTCATCCAGGTATCCTCGTAATCTAATGAGGCCATCTCAAGAGGAGGTGTCTCTGGTTCTTCGACCAGAGACGGTTTTTGGAGTTGCTCCAAGAAAACTCCTTTTGGTATTATGGATCGGGAAGAAGCCATCCGAGCAAGTTGGTGCATGAGAAATTATCCTTTCGAGGGATAAATTGTACCTCGAAACCTAAAAAATGTTTTTCTAGCTTACGTACTTCTGATAAGTACCGAGCCATTGTTGAGTTAGAGCATTGGTACTCTTTCCCAATTTGATTCACGACTAGTTGAGAGTCTCCTCTCACGAGTAGTCGACGAATCGAGAGTGCTTTCGCAGCTCGTATGCCAGCTAGCAAACCTTCGTATTCTGCCACATTGTTAGTGGCCTGAAAGTTTAATTGTATGGCATACTTTAAGGTTTCTCCTAGGAGATACCAGGACCACCCCAGCCCCCGAGCCACTTAAAGTAAGTGACCCGTCAAAGTACATCATCCACTGGTCGTGGGAATCGTACTGGGGATCCCGAACAGGTTCAGGATTTGTCCATTCGGCGACAAAGTCTGCCAAGATCTGGGATTTTATGGCCGTTCGGGACACGAAATGGAGGTCGAACTCCCCAAGTTCGACTGACCATTTTGCCATGCGTCCCGCTGTTTCCTTATTATGGAGGATTGCTCCCAAAGGAAACTCAGACGGCACAGCTATTTTGTGCGCCTGAAAATAATGCCGCAGTTTCCTCGAAGACATGAGGAGGGCATATAGAAGTTTTTGAACCTGAGGGTAACGCTCCTTAGGCCCGTGTAAAACTTCGCTGACGTAGTAAACCGGTCGTTGTACGTTTTCACGTTCTACGACCAGTCTTGCGCTTCTTTGCTCGTGGCGTGGCGGCTAGGTAAATTAAGCGTCTCTTACGGCTTTGGAGAAACCAGAACAGGAGCACTCGAAGATACCTCTTGACATCCTCAAAGGCAATGTTTGCCTCGTTCGACCACTCAAAACCTTCATGTCTCCTGAGAAGTTTAAAGAAAGGTAGTCCTTTTCTCCTAGTCGTGCGATGAAACGACTTAAAGCCGCCATGCACCCAAAGTGAGTTTACGGACTTCCTTTTTTGTGTTTGGAGGTCGATCGGAGGATGGCCTTTATTTTTCAGATTTGCTTGATTCCTCGTTCGGATACTAGGAATCCAAGCAATTTTCTGAAGAAATTCCAAACACACACTTCTCTGGATTAAGTTTTAAATGGTGCTTTACGAGGTTGTCGAATGTTTCTTGTAGGTCGCTGATATGATTAAGTCTCTTAATGCTTTTACGACTAGGTCATCAACATAGGCTTCCAAATTCGGCCTAATTGAGATGAAAAAGTCGATTGCATTAAGCGTTGAAAAGAAGCACCGCATTCTTTAGACCAAATGGCATTTTGATATAACAAAAGGTACCAAATGGAGTAATGAATGCGGTCTTCTCTTCATCGTTTAGACACATATTGATCCGTGATATCCGAATATGCATCTAAAAACTTAATATTTCACAACCCGATAGAATCAACCAACCGATCAATACGAGGTAAAGGGAAATCATCTTTTGGACAAGCTTTATTAAGATCGATAAAGTCTCACGCACATACGCCATTTGCCGCTTGACTTTTTGACCATTACAGGTTAGCCAACCACTGGGGTGATTGACTTCTCTTATAAAGCACGCCTTAAGTAGCTTATCAATTCGATTTAATAGCATCTCGTCGATCGGGGCAAATCTCCGTAATTTTTGTTTCTGGTACTTTATCGGTAGTAAAGCTAGCACTGTGCTCGATCACCTCCACGGGACTCGGGCATGTCGGATGCTTGCCACGCAAGACATCTGCGTTAGCTCGGAGGAAGGTAATGAGGGCGTCTTCCTATTTGGGATCGGAAGTCTCCCAATGCGAGCAGGTCTTGAGGGTTTCTCTGCGTCGGAGGAACCTCTTTGACTTGGTCGTTCGGCTTTGGTGCGACTTTGAGGCTTCGACTTGCTAGTCGGTGACTTTCATCTCGAGTTGGTATTTGACCAACCATCTCGAGGATCGACGGCCGCACTATCGCCATCTTTTGTCACATTGAATTGTGATCACTCCTTTGGGACTGGCATCTTAAGACATTGATACCCATAATGAGTAGCCATTAAGAATTTTGCCAAAGTTGGTCGTCCGAGTATGGCGTTATATCTTGCCGATCGAAATCGACCACATCAAAGGAGACTTTCTCGTCACGAAATTACTTGGTGAGCCAAATGTTAAAGGAAGAGAAACTTGGCCAATGGGTTTGGTGAAGACCGATGCGATTCCATGAAAGGAATATCGTCATCGCCTTACCTTTGTCCCGGTACTTGCATCTCGTCCGGGCTTTAGTAAATAATATGTTTAAAGAACTACCACCATCAACTAACACTCGATTGACCCGACGGTTGTTGATGGTGGGTTCATTCCTGTCGAAATCGACTGATCGACTCATAGTGATCGGGCAGTCGTCCTTCTCAAAAGAGATGGTAACTTCCGACCACTTCGGTAATTTATTGACAAGAGGAGTATGTATGGAATTTACCTCTCGTCCGGCAGCTTTAAGTTGTCGTTTGGAGTCGTATGCCGATGATCCTCCATAGATATGCTCAACGGTATGGTGCGGATCTTGGAATGGCATCTCCTCATCATCTGACGACTTTTGACCACTCGTATGTCCTACCTGCTCGAGAGTAGGGAGCGGTGCTTTCGTTGTAGTAGTCCTCGAGCTTTCTTTGGAAAACTTCGGCGATTCTGGAGGTCATGTCCTTCCTTTTTATGAAAGGGACACCATCTTGGTTTGTCGTTCCTACGATCAGGGCGCTTACCTTTGCCTTGATCAGGGTTCGACTTGGTGGTTTGGGGCTCTCTATCTTTTACGGCCAAGACCTCCTTGAAACCACTAGTTTGTGGTTTTTGACTTTTTATTTTCTTCTTGGACTTTTTGCTTTTTTGTCCTTACCAACCTCACTGGCTCTCTAAGGCGTGTGTTTCTCGATCGATAGTGTTATTCCACTCGACGCCTCGAAGCGATTGCATATCGATCGGCCATCTCAAAGAGCTTCGGCAGCGGTGTTGGGAGGATTTAAAGCAATATCCTCTGTTATTCTTCTACTACGGACTCCTTGCTTAAAAGCCACGATCACGGAGGAGTCGAAATTTCGAATTGAGTTCTGAACCCGACTAAAGCGTTTGATGAATTGACGCAAAGTCTCGTTGTTGTTCTGCTTGATCCGGTGCAAGTCGTCTTCCTTTCGTATGGTTGTATGTGCCTTGGAAATTTGCTGTAGAAGATCACGAGAGATGTTGCCAAGAGTAGATCGACTCAGTGGTTGGTTTAATAACCACGATCGGCGGATCCTTCGAGCACGATTGGAAGGTAATTCGCCATTCGTGCTCTCCTCCTCCTGCCGCTTTCGGACAATGTTGTATAGATCTGAAGAAACTCGATGGGATTTTGAGATCCATCAAATTTCTCCATGTTCACCGGTCGAAAATGAGGTGGCGTGAATCGCTCGAAGGTCGGCGAAAATGCGGCATCCGTAATTACTTCTTGACGCCTTCTTTGTAGGAAAGAAGGGTTAATGTCGCCAGTGATCGTATCTGACGATACCGAACAGCGGTGACTGTTACATTGTAGGTCTCGATTCTTGAGGAATACTCCTCGTAATCCACCGTTGTGAATTTCTTTGCGGAGTAGTGATTGATCACCTCCTCGGAGGCTACTTGATCATCGGCCGATTGAAAAGTATTTCTCGAATAGGAGATCGATGTGACTTATGACCGTGTCGATTTCTCGCAGAAATATTCGATTGATCGGTAGTGAAGAAGTCGCATTACTACGACTACAGAATGTTGTTGACGAGGTACTTCGGTCTTGTCATCACGATTGAAGCCTTTGCGCAATCTCCTCGGCAAAGAGATCGTATCTGGCGTTCGAGCAAGCTCTTGATTGGGATTCTCAAGCAAGTCGTTGATGTCTGGAGTTCTTGTACCTCCTGTGGATCGATATTGAATGCGCCAGCGAGTTCTTACGGGCTGCAATTTTCTTTCTTGGATGACCTCAAAATCCTCCCGTCGGATCTTTGAGGCCTTCTCGATGGAGTGCGAGAATGTCGAGGATTTCTCTCGCGTTCATCAGTGTTGGTTCTCTCTCGTCGCGGTGGTTCCTTGCCATTACTAGGAGGCGCGGTCGTGATCTTGAGGGAGGTTCTCATTTCGACCTCCATGAGGTTGACTCGATTTGAGGAAGGGCGAAGACCTCCGTTGATGATTCTCACTTGCGCTTGAGGCCTCCCGCTTGAGGAGTGCTCGAGAGACACCATCTGGCGACTTGGAGTAATCCTCCGGTAGGGAACTCCGGGTTATAATTGTCTCCGTCCGCAAATGAGATCTGCGGAGAGGCGGTCGTTTGTAGGAAAAGCATGCTTGATCCCACTATCTCTGGAGTTACCACGAGAGATAGGATCACAAGATCTTTGGTGGAGTCCTGGAATGGTGGCTTCGGGACTTGTCTCACCAGTCGGACCGCCTTAAGGGAACTTGGACACTTAGAGGAAAAACTCTCATTGTGTCGTGAGTCCTCACAGGTGCGGTTACGGTCGGATTGACCCTTGTCCTTGGAGGAATTGGCTCCTCTGTTGGGCGTATCGTTGTGGGGATAAGGATCCTCCTCAACTCCATTGATGGGATGGTTTCTGGAGAATAATCTCGGAGGAACATCACCATCAGCGGATGCATCACTCGGCTCGTAGTCGAAACCGGCATCCATGTCGACGTCTCACAGACCGCCAAGTCGAACCAGTTCTCCTCGTTCCATTCTCCTGCCATGCTAGCATGAGATTGGAAAAAGAGAGTATGTTGACAAGAGATTACCGGAAGATCCCCACGGACGGCGCCAACTGTCGGTGTATTAGAACCGATCTTACGTAAAGATTGTTTGATTCGGGGGGTCTCCTAGAGATAAGATCACGCAGAGTGGATTGACACGGGATGTTTAGACAGGTTCAGGCCTTCTCCGGAGAGAATAATAACCCTAATCCTGTGTGTATGGTATTCTTGATGATCAAGTAAAAGACTAAGACTATTACAGAGAATAGCACTTGTGTTCCTACTTGACTGGCTCTTGTTCGCCTCCCCTATCTCTCTGATTGATGCCCTTATATAGTCGTGAAGAAGTAGCCGTTTCGTCCTACGGAAGATGCGCCTAATTAATGTAGTAACGGGCGCATGATGGTAGTAATTACCGGCGCCTTGACTTCTTCACGCCGTCTGGCAATTATCTTCCAGAGATAATGGGGTATTTACACACCATTAATACGCGGAATAATAGTGCGTGTAGACCGTTCGGATTCCTTAATCAATTGGACCTACCCGTCTGTAGGTTTGATTATAAGGTGGTCGTAGTTTTCCTGGTCGTAGAAGGACTTACGATCAGGTAGCAGTCGTAGAATAACTTACGACTATGTAATGGTCGTAGAAGGACTTACGACCATGATGTAGTCGTAGAAGAACTTACGACTATGGGGGTGATTGTAGAAGAACTTACAATCAAAGGTTAGGCCTCTCCCTTATAGAAATAAGGGGTACTTCTGGGGACTATGTGACATCATATTTACCCATAATAAGAATTACAGATAAAAGATAAAATGAGGATTATTAGATCCTCGTCAAGAACATAACTTGCTATCATAAATACGAGAAATATAAGTCTTGCAGGACTCATCATAAGAATTGCTTTGCTCTTCTAGAGCCTACAACTATTATTCAAAGTTTCATCATAATCACAAAATGCAAGTGACTGTAAAAGGATCTAAGTGCAATCGTGCACTAGATCGAATCGTAGTATTCGAAACTTCGCCTTAATCGCTACATGGCGATCTTCTCCTCTTGGGCAATTACTACCGTGGCATGCTATGTCCAAAGGAGGGATGATGGGGGCTGCTACTAGGCTGTCCATATCCATAAGTGCAACTAATGGGTGTGGATCTTCCGTGCCTGCAATGGTGAGGTGTGCCTCATGCTATCCTTTGCCCCTTTTCTTAGATCAAAACACCAATTACGTGCGACTCACGACCTTACCCTTCTTGCCCTTCTCCTTCGTGAGAGGCTTCATCACCTTAGTCTGCTAGTATTGGCTTCATGGCCAATATTGCTACTAGGTGGTCGTGAGATGTAGTTCTTTCTTAGAACATCATCTTGAGCTTCCATAATTTTCATGATGTCAATCAACTGCGGCATACTACTTGTAGCCATTTTGACAATAACTGCGTGCGGATTGCACCGCATTCGGGTAAAGGTAGAGATGGTCTTTTCAATCTTACGCTCATTTGTGATTATATTATCACATAATTGGAGATTGTATAAATTACGACCATGCCGGTCGATTCTTGAACTCATGGTTCGTGATGCGATCATTTTCATATTCATGCAAAAAGTTCATAAGATTACTGCTGGTAATTTCCATAAAATGGTTGCAAAATTCTTATAATGCTCTTCGAACTCCTAGTTCGTGATTCCGTATTTTTTCATGCATTTTCATGATTTACTGCTATTTTCAGTGATTAAAAACAATATTAATAATCACAAATAATCAAAACAGTAAATACAATAAATAAATTGCATAGAAATAATAATAACAAGGTGAAATATGCTTCAAATGCAAAAACCGATTCAAAATTTGAATTCCCGAGGCCCTTTTCTGCTGGAATATGAATTTTCGACGCATTCTGCAATTTCCAGGGGCTAAAATGCGAAAAATTCAGTTCTGAGAAATTTTTCGTGCAATTTACGGAAAAACCGAGGGCCTTTTTGCAAAATAGCCATTTTTTTTCTTTTTTTCCCGTCCGTTATACGGGCCGTTCGTCGGCTTCTTAAGCCGGCAGGAGGGACTCGGGGGTAGGGTTTCCCTACCCCTAGTTCTCTCGCGGCGCTCCCGCCGTGGGGCCGCCGCGCTCTTCTTCGGCGGCGGCGGCTCCTTTCGTGGAGCCGCGCGCTCTTCAGCGGCATTGCGGCGGCTCCCGCCGTGGGAGCGCGCGTTCTTCTCGGCGGCGGCGGCGGCGCATGGGCGGGCCGCGGCGGCGCGAGGCGCTTCTGGCGAGGCAATGGCGCTACGAGGCGACCGGAGGCGCGGCGTCGGCTCGGGTGACCGTCCGAGGCGCGTGGAAGCCGAATCTGGGTGTCCGGCGGTGGGCGCGGCCAGGCGTCGGGCCGCGATGGAGGCGGCGGCCGGCCGCCGCTGGTGGCTTAGCCAGTCGATCCATCGCCGCTCGCTTCAGCGGCCAGGTCGAGGCGCCGCGAACGGCGGCGAGGGCGCGGAGCGCCGCCGGCGGCGCTACGGCGCCGGTCCGAGGCGGCCGCTATCTGAAGAGGCGGCGACGCTGACGGCGCGCTTCAAGCCGGCCGTGTCGGGGTGGCGCCACCGATCCCATCCCCACCTTTTTCTTGTGATGTTCGCTCTGCAGTGCGGTGCGCGAGCCGGTGGGCGGGATCGCGCGGGCGGCTCGAGGGGCGGTCGGTGCTCGCCGAGGGTGGAGGCGGCCGTCGGCGGGCGGCCGTGGGGCAAGTCGTGCGCAAGACGACTTCCGTCGTCGCGCGCCGACCGTGTTTTTGTTTTCGTTGGTACTGTTTATGCGAAGAAAGAAGAGAAGAAAAAAAAATGTTCATACGATGCAATTTTCTTTCCAATCGGCGACTTCGAGTCGGCTCGCGGTGAATTTGTAATTTCAATCTACGGTACAATCGACATCCGATCTTTCATGCAATCTACCGATCGACATTGTGTCGGCGACTTCAAGTCAGCTCGCGGTAGATTAGAACAGATTTGCACCGTAGAAAAACAATCTAGAAAGCAAATTTGCAGAATTGAAAGCAATCTAGAAAATACGATTCAATCTACGAGTGTCGTTCTTGACGGTTACCTTCGATCGCGAGGAGAGTCGATCGTCTTGATAACGTGTTGAGTAACCGTCATTTGGCGAGTCCAAATCAGAATGGGTACCTCGTATACAATGATCAGAATCGTAAGAACGATGAAGAACACAAGAACACAACAGTAGAATGAACACGGAGATATGCGGGACTTCAGGGTCTGCTTTATTGCTTCGGATCAATCAGGGTTACAATGAGAGGGGGGGTGACCCTCTATTTATAGACTATGGAATGAGAAGTTCAACTGGGCCAGGACTCTCCGAGGTCCTAAGCCCGTACTGGACCAGAACTCTCCAGAGTCCTAGGCCCGGTTTCTTAACAACAATAAACCCGTCGAGGCATGTGTTTTGGTCAAACCCGTCGAGGGCGTGCAGTATCGTCAACGTATGGTACGACAGCTAGTGCGAAAGGCTGAAAGCCTCTACGACCGCAGTGTGAAAAACTGAGTTACGTTTGGTGTGCTTCCATCGTATCTTATGGTCCAAGTTAACATATGAAGCTAATGGTGCATGAAGCTAATTAGCTAGTACAAACAAGGTGTCGATGACATGATCACCGGAGAAATTCGATGATAATAACATAGTAAGCTGCGTCCAGCTAGGATACGTCTTTTGATGTTTCCATTGCCGCTTAAAGTCAAATATATATATATATTCCTAAAAACATAAAAAAAAAATCTACAATCCACCTTAATTCTGAAATGAAGAGAAAATACCCTAAGGCTCAATCTAGGACGCGGGAATTGAATTGTTTTATGTGAAACTGTTGCGTAATTTCTGTGTTTTAAATGGAGCATAAGCTAATACGCGTTGTGGGAACACAAAGAGAGCAAGCAAGTATTGTTTAATTGATAGGTGATGGCCGCACTTTGCATGATTAGATGATTGGATGGTCGGAACTCGGAAGCTAGCCACACATTACGAAAAAAGAATACGGCAAAGTGGGGGCATCAGACATTTTATGACGCACTAAATGTCTGTGACATTTGGGACACACTTTTAGTTAGAACTTTAACATATTTATGATTAAAAAAATTTGCATATGCAACCGTCAACGTCGTGCTTGTCAAGAGCGCACGGTAGCGAGGAGCTGCGGCTTGAACCTGCAGCATCGTCAGAAGCCATCGGTTATAGTTCTGGTTTTTTTTAATAAAAAAAAAACCAGCGGAGGTGAGCTTATTAATCCCCACCTAGATCTTTCATTGCGATTTTTCTCAGCAGCAAGTACAAGTATATACACATGGGAAGCAACGGCCAACTACAGTGGGACCATTGACGCCCTTGCATGTAATTAAGTACGATTCAATGCGTGTTTTGGAGTGACAGGTGCATCATCAGCCTATCCCAAAAATGTAATTGATGCATGGTGATCACTAGCTAGCTCTGCCCATTGACTGATTAAGAAATTTTGAAAAACTAGCTAGCAGATACATACACTCATAGTTTGAAGGATATGAACCACATGTTTAACCATACATATTTGCAAACGAAGAATATGTCAAGGACAAGCACTGGCTCGTGTGTACATGGCATGGACGAGGTGTACCTCCTCCATGTGCTCTCTTTTAAAAAATAAATAGACGAAGAATATGTTAAGGACAAGCATAGGCTTGTGTGTACATGGTGTGAACGAGGTGTACTACGTCCTCCATGTACTCTCTCTTAAAAAATAAATAGACAAAGAACGTACAATTGGACTGTTTACCTCACTCTAGGACTCAAAAGAAGTTTCATAGCATCTCCTCGGTCAAATGAAATCTACTAGTGGACTTCAAATCTCTCAAAGACATGCATGACTGATCCCATTGCATTGGTTACACGCATGAAACACTCCCTACCTTCAAACTTGCAGGAGTGCAACTACAACAATAGGGGTACAATCAAGAAAAGGCTGCAACTCTCACTCTTAAGCTGTAAAATTAAGACAACACTAAAGTATAAAATTAAGACAACACTAAAGTAAAACTCTCACTCCTAAGAAGTGAAATTAAGAAATAAAACTAAAGTAAGACCAGTTCAAACTATAGATAAACAAGCGCTACACACTATTGGACCATGCCGCGCCACCGCCATGACCTTCATGAGTGTGCATCTCTGCTCCCCTCCGCTGCCACCATTCCAGGCAGTCCCTAACGGTCCTTCATCACTGAGCTTGGGGTAGGATATTATTATGCGCTCGAGCAAGTAGGTCCAAATGCTTCCACGGCAGGGTCAGCGGTGGTGACGGTGTCTCCAACACCACAGGGAGAACATACACACCATAATATGTGGCATCGGAGGAACCGGCGATGGCGGCACTTCGACACATTTGTGCACAATAAAAAGATATAGAGAAAATTGCATTATAGGCTCCTGAACTTGCGAGGTTTGCTACTTAGCTTTCTGAACCTGTGTTTTACTTTCTCAGCCCTTTGAACTTACGATGTTGCACCAT
Source organism: Hsuehochloa calcarea (assembly GCA_036346395.1). NCBI lineage: Eukaryota > Viridiplantae > Streptophyta > Magnoliopsida > Poales > Poaceae > Hsuehochloa > Hsuehochloa calcarea. The sequence continues at coordinate 30,583 of JAYEVG010000043.1, read as the reverse complement.
TTACTCCTTGAACTTGCATTGAAGCGAAGTTCGTCGGACGCGATGCCGGCCAATTCGTCCTTCGAGTCCGGTAGACTCGTCGCTGCCCTGTTCCGGTTGAGTTCATCATCCTCGTCACCTCATGCCGACAAAAATGAATTCTTCGGACCCGATAACCATTACTATAGAGAGGGTCATCATAGACGGCTTGTGAACCGTCTGAATTTATGTGTCTGTGATAACAGACGGTTATTACAGACGGTTTGTGATTCGTCTATGAAAAGTCACAACACATATAATTTTTTTTTATAGGAAACTGTCTGTGATAGTATAACTTCACAAACAGTTTCAACAAAAAAACCGTCTGTGAAGTCATACTATCATAGACAATTTCCTAGGATAAGGAGAATTCTTCAACAACAAAGAAATCTCCACTCCTTGTACGGACCTAGCAGTGGTCGGAGCTTGCTGGGATCTTTATGGAACCTCCATCTCCATAGACGGAGTTGGAGCTACCACGGTTCCAGCGGCAGTGCGCCGCACCACCACTGCCGAGGGTGGCTCGATGAAAGATCTAGACCCGCCATTATGAGTTAATGGATTGTTTTGGTGATTAATGACAAATCCAAATATGAGACTAACTCTTTTATCAAGTATTATCTTTGTGTAGTCTCATTTGGATATAAAGGTGAAACACAACGAGGTATGCAAACGACATCTCAATCTTATATATTGTTGCATGTCTCAGATCCAAAATATAGGATTGAACTCAACCTTAAGTTAAACTTGAATATGTGCATATGACCTTATTACACATTTGTGTATGCACACATTTAGGGGGAGTTTTATCCTATACTTTGTGGTTTCATTAGTATTGATCCATATTCCATTTTCCACATATATTGGGATCTTTACGTTGAAACAAAACCTTTGAGTATACAACACTTGTGTAGTTCGTATATACTCATGTCATAAGTATATAGAACTTGTGTAGTTCTTGTATACTCTTGTTAGAGTATGTATAACTTGTGTAGTTTATATACACTCAATTGTTCTCTCATTTATCTTCATTAAATTTATGAGAATTTAAGTGGTTATCATCAATTACCAAAGAGGGAAAGATTGAGGTATCTTGTCCCACCATTATGAGTTAATGGTATAGTGTGGTAATTAATGATGATCACATTGTGGAACTAACTTTTTCCATGAGTTGGATATATAGGTTATGTTCCAGGATGATGAAGACTTGGGATGATCATGAGTTGACCATCAAGTCAAGAGCTTGATGTATATGATGCATCATGAGTTGATGCTTATCAAGAAGAAATGATCATAAGTTGACCATCAAGACAAGAGAAGACCAATCATCATGTGTTGATAGAGGTCAAGTGAAGGAATGCATCATGTGTTGATGCATGTGAAGACTCGGGATGGAGAAATCATCATGTGTTGATGATGTTCAAGACAAGATCCCGAAGTGAAGAAATCATCATGTGTTGATGATTGTCAAAGTTAAAGACCCGGACCTGAAGTGTTGATGTGCGTCATCAAACTTCAAGAAGATGCAAGGCAAAGGTATGACTAGCTAGGGCTAAGGATGTGTTCCTAGTCTTTTACCGGTCTTGGTGTTTGGTTAAAAGACCGGATTGCTAGTATAGGTTGCCGTACTATTAAGAGGGGTCTTAACTAGTAGTTTGAGTTAGTCATGTGTTGATAGCTCATTATATTTGCTCTAGCTCATCTAGGTATGATGCTATTTATTTGCGAATGTGTTTTGCAAATAATCGAGGCTCATGCATAACCCTTGTAGCATGTGACTTAAGTTTGCAAATGCGTTTTGCAAATGGTGTAAGTCCATGTACCTTATTCCTTGTGATGAGTATTCTAAGGGTTAGCAAATGTGTTTTGTAACCTACTGAGAATATCATCTTTGAAACCTTGTCGAAAATTGCATTCAAATGAGCGAATGTGTTTTGCCATTTGAAGTGGTGCAATTGGCTTTGCTCTGTGAACCGCCAATCGGACGGCGGTGGTCACCGGTCGGACCGGTGGCAAATCGGTCCGACCGGTGTGCTCTGGCGATCGACCGATTATACTTGAACCGATTTCCTTGTGCGGAAGTTCATTGTTGTAAAATCGGAACTTCATGGTGAGGAAGTTCCGAGTTTGAGCGAACGGTTTTTCCAGAGAGCTCCCTTTTTGGGACTTAGCCAATTTCGCGATGGGCGGTCGGACCGGCCAGCACGGGCGGTCGGACCGATATACCGGCGGTCCGACCGGCCAGTGCATGGCGGTCAGACCGGCCGAAGGCCCAACGGCTACTTTTCTAGCCGTTGGCGCATGGGGCGGTCCGACCGGCCCTGGGCTGTTTTGATGGAATCTTCTCTCCAACGGCTAGTTTTTGTGTGTGGGCTATATATAGACACCTTGGCGGTTGGGAGAGGTTCTTTGTGCTATTGTTAAGTGATACACTCATTCTTTGAGCTAAGAGCAAGTCTCTATTCTCTTTTGTGCATGTGTTGCACTTGGTGAGATTAGAGAGCAAACCCTAAGTGCATGTGTTGCCTTAGGTAGTGGATTGTGTATCCACGTGAGCGTTGACACTTGATTAGTTCAAGTGAAAGTTCGGATTTGTTACTCTTGGTGTTTGCCGACACCTAGACGGCGTGGAGGCGTCGTGCTCGGTGACCTTCTCAAGAAGCTTGTGAGAAGGCCCTACGGTTGTGAGTGGTTTGGTGCTCGCCATCTCGGAGTGGAGGAAGAGCAACCATAGTGGAGCGAGGTGTTGGTTGGTTTGGAACCGGTCCAAGTGTTGGACTTACCTCGGAGGTGTGTGCTCATTTGAGGAGCCGGTCCAACGCGGGTTGGGCTTACCTCAACGTGGATTAGGGGAGACCGGCAAGTCTCCGAACACCACGGTAAAACATAATCGTGTCATCTTGTCTTTACTTGTGCTTTACTTTGAGCAATTTACATTACATGCTTTAATTGCTTATATATCATTATATGATTGCTCTCTTGTATTGTCGGTGCACTTAGTTGAGCCTAGTTGATTTAGGTTTTAATTGTGCAAAACCAATTCGCTATTAGCTTCCGCATTTATTTATTGGTTTAGCCCGATAAAGTTTTTAAAACCGCCTATTCACCCCCCTCTAGTCGGCCACCTCGATCTTACAAGTGGTATCAGAGCTTGGTCTCTCATTTATTAGACTTAACCGTCTAGAGAGTAAAGGATGGCAACTAGAGATTTAGTGCACCTAGGTGAAGCACCTCTATTTGATGGCACAAATTATGCTCATTGGAAAATCCGCATGTCTTGTTATTTTAGGGCCATGAGTCCAAAAATATGGCGGATTGTAGATGTTGGCTTTTCTCCTCCATTGGATCATCTTGCTCCAACATTTGAGGAAGAGAAAAGCTTACATCTCGACGCTCAAGCAATTAACGGTTTATTTAGTGCTTTGAGTGTAGAGATGTTTGATGAAGTGTGCAATCTTGAGAGCGCTCATGCTATGTGGACACATTTTCAAGATAAATATGAAATATCCACACCTACTAGTGATGATTGCACACAGGAGTGGACATCGGAAGAAGAATGTTCAACTTCTAGCTCCGATAATGATGAGTCCACAACTCCCTCCACATCAACTCAATGCTTCATGGCTAAAGGTAATGATGAGGTAAACGAAATGAAGAACCCACCTATGATGAGTTGATGGAAATGTTAGAAGACTTAAATGAATATCTTGGCAAGGAGAAGTCAAAATTCAAAGTCTTGAAGAAAGAATTTCTTTCTCTCAAGGATTCTTATGAAGAGCTAAAAGAATCTCATGAGACTCTCCTTCTCAAGGATCTTAATAAGTCCAAGGTGGATATAGGCATTACATGCAAGTTATTAGATGATATGCCATGCATAGTTCCTACATCTTGCATTTCATCTAAAGTTAGCATATCCACCTCTTGTGATGATTTAATTGATATGCCTTGTTGCTCTAAAATGGATACTCCTATTTCCTCGATATCTTGCAAGACTAACATTGTAGAGGAAAACAAAGAGCTCAAGGCCCAAGTGAACAAATTAAAGAATGACTTGGAAAGAGGCCTAAAAGGGAAGGCCGCTCTGGACGATATATTGAGCAAGCAAAGACGCTTGCAAGATAAGAGTGGAATCGGCTTCACTCCTAAGAAAAAGGAAAATAGCAAGACAAGGCACAATGCAAGACACACGAAGAATGTCAAGTGCCATGGATGCAATGGAAAGGGCCACTTCGCCTCCGTGTGCCCAAACAAAGTGAATGACAAGAAATTGTCATCAAAGAAGAGGCAAACCGGCAAGGAGCAAGTAAAGAAGGTAAAAGATGAATACAAACTTCGAACTTGCTACAATTGCCGGAAAAAGGGACATATAAGTAAGGATTGTCCCAAAGGTATCACTCCTAAGCCCATTATTTATAATGATCAATATTTGCTTAGGAAGGATATTAATGGCAATGTGTTTGCTAGAATAGTTAGTACACATAAAACTAATGCTAGGGCCATTTGGGTGCCCAAATCTATTGTGACTAACATTCGTGGACCCAACCAAGTTTTGGGTACCAAAGTGCTTAAATGATGAATAGGTACTTGGAAAGGCATTGGATGTTTGGCTCATATGAAGAGGTGGACGGATCACCATATGCGAAATTGGAGCCAAGCCTAGGATAATCATGTCGTATCATAAGCCAATGCCATTTCGGTAACAAGTACTTACATTGAAATATCTAGCCCCTTATGCCTAGTGTAGGTTGCATTTCATGAAAATCATTTTAAGAGGGGTACTCTTGCTCTATGTTCATAATGTTCATTATTAATATCTTGAGCAAGTTGTTGTGGCACATTAAGGGGGAGTGCTAAATCATAGTCATGTATTTCACATCCCTAAGTGTGCCCAAATAAATTAAGTGCTAGTATTGCTTTTCAAAAATAAGCCTTTTAGCCAAAAGTCAAAAAATTTGATAACTATTAGTAATTCTTTGAAAAATTAATTGCAAAATGTATACAAATGCTTTTGAAAGGTTTATCAAAGGTTTTGGCTTTAGAAAAATCTATTTTAAGTAAAAATGCATTTCTAGCCAAAATCCTACATTATAGTATCTTGTTTTTGACATAAACTAGATTTTTGTGTAAAATCTATTCTAAAAGGAATTTGAAAATCTTGCCAAAAGGAAAATCCTAGAGTTGGTTAATCTAAACATTTTTGGTATTCAAAGGATTTTCAACAGACCAACCTAGAAAAAAGATATTTGATTTTCAAACTCATCCAAAATACTACTATGACCTAAGTGGTCACCTTCTAGCACTTAAGTGAGTTTTTCCATATGAACCAAAATTCTTCATATGAATATGTTCATAATGGTATTTATGACTCATACATGCAATTGGATGCTTTAAAATTCTTCATTTGCTCTTTTTGCATGTTTTGATTGAAAGTTCATGGAAATATGTTTCATTTCCGAAAACCAAAACTTAATTTACAAAAACTATTTCAAATTCTATTCTTATGGGCTATATAAGTTGGAAATACTCCAAAGATGTTTATTTGATTGATTGTGCAAAAATTTGGAGTAAAATACAACAATTCTCTCTTTTCCTCTCCTCTCACTGAAACTGTGTGTCAGTTTCAGATGACACCGGTCCGACCGCCTCTATAGGCGATCCGTGGGATATCCCACCGGTCCGACCGGCGTTGGCCCGGCGGTCCGACCGGTTTTGCGTGAAGGGCATAAAAACCCTTCACCCGAGAGCTCCTCTCTCTCTCCACCCTTCTTCCCAAACCGAACCACTTTCTTTCTCTCCTCTCTCAGGCCGGCAGCACCTTCTCCCCTTCGGATCTCCTCCTCCGGCCGTCCATTTGGGGATTCAAGGTATCTACTTGCTCTCCCTCATCTCCTCTTCCATTCCCTCCAATTACTTTGTGGATTGACGGGCTATCTCTCCCACATTTTGGAACCCTAGGTGAGGGAAGAACTTGCAAACTTTCGGATTTCTGGCTCTCCCTTCTCTTCAAGGAGGCATCCCCTGTGTTACTCCTCTTCATTAGAGCCAGTAAGCATCCTCGATCTACTTGCATTACTCTCATTTTGTGATTTGCCCCAAATTCTAGGGTTTGTCAAAAATCCTATCTTGTTCACTAGATTTTGTGGCAAAGTTTTGTCCTGCAAGTAGTTTTTGAATAGACAAATGAATGCACTTGATGCCATTGCTTGAATGATGAAAACTTGTGAAAATCACAAAGTTCATTTCACTGGTTCTGGTAACCGGCGGTCCGACCGGTGCCACATGGCAGTCGGACCGGCCTCAGTGGCAGTCCGACCGGCGCCACAATGGCGGTCGGACCGGCCTCTGTGGCAGTCCGACCGGCCGTGGACAGCAGTCAGACCGCCTGTGTCCAGAGAGCATGATGGCACCATTGTATATTCATAAGTTTATTATCCATTATTCCTTGATTGATCCTTTGATTGTCTTCCGGGAGCTATGCCGAACAAGCGTGGCGGTCGTTCGGTGGACCCCTCCTTCTCCTTCTCCTTCTCCTTCTTCATCCAGAGGGAAAGCTCCAGTTGAGAACGACATTGAGGACGCTTCTATGGAAGAAGTAGAGGAATCAAGTTCGGATAACAACGGCAGCGACAATGACTTTGATGAGAACGCTGAAATGATGTTGAGGAGGATGAAGATGATAATGAGGACGCTCGGATGAGTCTCAATTCTTTGGTCTTGATGTCTCAAGGTTAAGAAGTGAAGAATATACAATATTGAGACATGTTGATCAAGTCGGTTCTCGACCGCAACGATGGGTATGTTCCACACCAAGTTTCAAAGAAGATGTATTCAAGATTATCTATGCGAAGAAAAATTTGCTAATCACGATATGTCAAATGGAACTACAGCACGTAATCCAACCTACAATGGACTTTACAGACTTTTCAGATATGTAGGTTTGGATACCTTGGTTTCTCTGAATCGCACTTTCATTCAAAAGTCATCGACAGCTTTATGCTACGCTTTGTGTCTCCTTATTACGACAAGCTAGTTTGGATGATCGGGCATAGAAAATTAAAGGCTACAAGAAAGCAGTTCATGGATGCCTTAGGTTTGAAGGAGTCAAGGGTGTAAGGATTCATTTGCAGAACCCCTAAACCTTGCTCAAATAGATGAGTTCTATGATCGTAATAATCCTCATTCTTGCGGTAAGGTGACAGGACTCCTTCCTCCCTAGTATTATTAACAGATCATGAGATCATCATTCTTCCCTAGGAGTGGGAACAATGATGAAATCCATGGGAGGGCATGGAATGCGATTCAAGACATAATGGAGGGCACTCGCTTGATGTCATAGATCTTATTTTCAGAGAGATTGACACCTCCAAGGAGACAAGACTAAGAGTATTTATTATGCTCCCTACATAATGAGGCTTATCAAGAGCATAATTGAATTCAATACTCCTGTGACATAGAGCATAAAGAATACAGACCCAGGGACGCTCCTCCTCCTCCTGCTCCAGCTGCTCCTCCTGCTCCTCCTGCTCTAGTGGCTCCTCCTCCACCTCCTCAAGATCGTGGGACAGGCTCCTCCTCTCAGATCCCTGTGCTCAAGACTCTGTCCCTAGCAAATGATGCTTAATCTTCACCGAGTGTGGATCGATTCGCTCATCTCGGAGGCTTTTCAGCACCGCATTTTCTCGATTGATGAGTTTGAGGTCTGCTACCACATCCGTGTTTGATGCACTATCTGCCAGATGACAGATCTGCGGCGATTTCATCGCTTCAAAGAAGAGAAGCGCCTCTTTATTATCAACGATCTGGACGTGGACCTCACCTACCCTCCTTCTTTTGGCGAGGAGATCAGCCTTCATCCTCTCAAGACCCTCCTGCTGAGCAGTAGCCGTTTGTTTTATTTAGGTCATTAGACCTTGTATGCACAAAAATTGTAATATCTTTTATGACTACTTGGTTGTATGACTCTCATTTTGGCTATGCTATCTTTTGCTACTCTGTGTGAGAACATGTTTGTATGTAATGATTTATGTTTGCATGAGATGTGGATGAGATGTGATTATGAATGAATATATTTGTGGATTCATTATATCTTCTTGTCTCCTGTCGTGGATGTCCTCTTTACAAGAGAAATTCTGTCAAATTTTCATAAAAATCTCTCTCAAGCATTGTTCTTTGTGTTCTCTCAACATAGTTTGTGAAAATTGTTAAAATGAGAGATTATCTTTATTTCTTTTCAAAAAATGGGGAGGTTAGTTGAATATGTTTCAACTATCATTTCAAGTGGTTCTCAATGTTTTGATTTACATTGGGGAGAATGTTATGATCAATAGGTTTGTAACCTATCTTTGTTTCTCCTCTCATATCTTGAGAACAAAATTCCACCTTGGTCATATAAGTTCAATTTATACTTTTTGTGACCAACCTTTTTTTTTCTTGCAAGTGGTATCCATTTGCAAAGGCTCCTTTTGGCTTCGATTTATATTGTGTTTTTGGGTGATTTATGCCAAAAAGGGGAGAATGTTTATCAATATTCATTTGGATGATTGATTTGTTTAGACATGCCAAAAGAGGGAAAATATATGCATTAGCTCTGTAAGGGGGAAAATATTTTCATATGCATTTTGTTTAATGCTTTATGTTTCACCTCATATGATGCATAGACATAGTTCATTAGTTTAAATTCTTATCTTATGTCTATGAATATCCAAATGTTGTTATTGATAATGGATTTGTCATCAATCACCAAAAAGGGGGAGATTGAAAGATCTAGACCCGCCATTATGAGTTAATGGATTGTTTTGGTGATTAATGACAAATCCAAATATGAGACTAACTCTTTTATCAAGTATTATCTTTGTGTAGTCTCATTTGGATATAAAGGTGAAACACAACGAGGTATGCAAACGACATCTCAATCTTATATATTGTTGCATGTCTCAGATCCAAAATATAGGATTGAACTCAACCTTAAGTTAAACTTGAATATGTGCATATGACCTTATTACACATTTGTGTATGCACACATTTAGGGGGAGTTTTATCCTATACTTTGTGGTTTCATTAGTATTGATACATATTCCATTTTCCACATATATTGGGATCTTTACGTTGAAACCAAACCTTTGAGTATACAACACTTGTGTAGTTCAGATATACTCATGTCATAAGTATATAGAACTTGTGTAGTTCTTGTATACTCTTGTTAGAGTATGTATAACTTGTGTAGTTTATATACACTCAATTGTTCTCTCATTTATCTTCATTAAATTTATGAGAATTTAAGTGGTTATCATCAATTACCAAAGAGGAAAGATTGAGGTATCTTGTCCCACCATTATGAGTTAATGGTATAGTGTGGTAATTAATGATGATCACATTGTGGAACTAACTTTTTCCATGAGTTGGATATATAGGTTATGTTCCAGGATGATGAAGACTTGGGATGATCATGAGTTGACCATCAAGTCAAGAGCTTGATGTATATGATGCATCATGAGTTGATGCTTATCAAGAAGAAATGATCATAAGTTGACCATCAAGACAAGAGAAGACCAATCATCATGTGTTGATAGAGGTCAAGTGAAGGAATGCATCATGTGTTGATGCATGTGAAGACTCGGGATGGAGAAATCATCATGTGTTGATGATGTTCAAGACAAGATCCCGGTGAAGAAATCATCATGTGTTGATGATTGTCAAAGTTAAAGACCGGACTGAAGTGTTGATGTGCGCCATCAAGCTTCAAGAAGATGCAAGGCAAAGGTATGACTAGCTAGGGCTAAGGATGTGTTCCTAGTCTTTACCGATCTTGGTGTTTGGTTGGAAGACCGGATTGCTAGTATAGGTTGCCGTACTATTAAGAGGGTCTTAACTAGTAGTTTGAGTTAGTCATGTGTTGATAGCTCATTATATTTGCTCTAGCTCATCTAGGCATGATGCTATTTATTTGCGAATGTGTTTTGCAAATAATCGAGGCTCATGCATAACCCTTGTAGCATGTGACTTAAGTTTGCAAATGCGTTTTGCAAATGGTGTAAGTCCATGTACCTTATTCCTTGTGATGAGTATTCTAAGGGTTAGCAAATGTGTTTTGTAACTTCATCGAGAATATCATCTTTGAAACCTTGTCGAAAATTGCATTCAAATGAGCGAATGTGTTTTGCCATTTGAAGTGGTGCAATTGGCTTTGTTTCAGGAATCCGGCCGGACGGAAGCGGTCACCGGTCGGACCGGTGGCAAATCGGTCCGACCGGTGTGCTACGGGCGGTCTGACCGATTATACTTGAACCGATTTCCTTGTGCGGAAGTTCCTCTGTTGTAAAAATCGGAACTTCCGCGGTGAGGAAGTTCCGGAGTTCGAGCGAACGGTTTTTCCGAGAGCTCCTTTTGGGACTTAGCCAATTCGCGACGGGCGGTCGGACCGGCCAGCACGGGCGGTCGGACCGATATACCGGCGGTCCGACCGGCCAGTGCATGGCGGTCAGACCGGCCGAAGGCCCAACGGCTACTTTTCTAGCCGTTGGCGCATGGGGCGGTCCGACCGGACATTGGTTGGCGGTCAGACCGGCCCTGGGCTGTTTTGATGGAATCTTCTCTCCAACGGCTAGTTTTTGTGTGTGGACTATATATAGACACCTTGGCCGGTTGGGAGAGGTTGCTGGTGCTATTGTTAAGTGATACACTCATTCTTTGAGCTAAGAGCAAGTCTCTATTCTCTTTTGTGCATGTGTTGCACTTGGTGAGATTAGAGAGCAAACCCTAAGTGCATGTGTTGCCTTAGGTAGTGGATTGTGTATCCACGTGAGCGTTGACACTTGATTAGTTCAAGTGAAAGTTCGGATTTGTTACTCTTGGTGTTTGCCGACACCTAGACGGCGTGGAGGCGTCGTGCTCGGTGACCTTCTCAAGAAGCTTGTGAGAAGGCCCTACGGTTGTGAGTGGTTTGGTGCTCGCCATCTCCGGAGTGGAGGAAGAGCAACCATAGTGGAGCGAGGTGTTGGTTCGGTTTGGAACCGGTCCAAGTGTTGGACTTACCTCGGAGGTGTGTGCTCATTTGAGGAGCCGGTCCAACGCGGGTTGGGCTTACCTCAACGTGGATTAGGGGAGACCGGCAAGTCTCCGAACACCACGGTAAAACATAATCGTGTCATCTTGTCTTTACTTGTGCTTTACTTTGAGCAATTTACATTACATGCTTTAATTGCTTATATATCATTATATGATTGCTCTCTTGTATTGTCGGTGCACTTAGTTGAGCCTAGTTGATTTAGGTTTTAATTGTGCAAAACCAATTCGCTATTAGCTTCCGCATTTATTTATTGGTTTAGCCCGATAAAGTTTTTAAAACCGCCTATTCACCCCCCTCTAGTCGGCCACCTCGATCTTACACTCGACCTCCCTTACCTCAAGAATTTCTTCTTGAGGGTGCTCTGCCTGAGGCGCATCAAACACCGAGAATCTACAAAGATAATAGAAAGGAAAATCAAGATATTTGAATACCAGAAACATTAAAGGTATGTATTTTTATAGTTTCCTTTCATATATACGTACCTGGTTGCCTTTCTGGTCTTGATCTTGAAACACTTTGGAGCAAAATCCAGAGCGCCCACCTTCCTCTTCTTCTCAACCAATTTCACCATTCTCGAACCGGTAGGGCTGGTTAAACCCCCAACATCCATCGACCGGATGTCGGAAGAAATATCCTCGACTGGTCGGAGGTTGTTGTCTCATCGACCTCTAAAACAGTTGCTTCAGGAGCAACTGTCAGATCGTGAATGACCACTCTGGGGCCTACGACCTCTGCAACTTCATGCTGTAGATTTTCTTTCTTTCCCACCTAAGTCATAAGCAAAATTTGATTAGGTGATAAAAATTTCCATCTAAAGTGTATGCTCCCTTTCAAATGCTCTATTTTACCTCCGGGAGACCATCATCTTGCGTGGTCGCTGAAAGCGAGAGTCGGTCGAGTCACTACCGAGTAGAGCCCTCATTGGACTCTTTCATCCTCAACCCGACCGCCTACATATCATAGCAAAATTATACATTGATTGGAGAATATACAAAAGATGAAGAACAAAGTTATTATTTACCTTGAGTCTCACAATTATCTCTTCTTTAGAAACAATAGCCAAGATAAGGGGAAAAGCAACCTTCATATCAGGCTCCCCAGCGCAGATAATTTTGATCCGCTCTTTGACTTCGTGAGAAGAAAAGGCTTCAGAAGAATAAAAAGATTCCAAAGTTACAAAATAATCAACTAAATAAACCTAACTGGTCGATTTCTTTCAGAACTTACCTTCCCTATCGTCCTTGGTCGCCTTATCACGGCCAATATGCCAGAGAAGGGAATGCGATCGAAGCCTCAAAGGACTAATCCGGTGCATGGAAAAGTCCCTCACCACGTGCCAAGAAGTCAATCCCTTGGCGCTGAGGTCTTTGATGGCTTCAATCCATCTTTCGATCCTTCCTTCCTTCTTCACGGGGGACCGCCAGCTAAGGTTCTCGCTCGCCGCTTTGCCGGTGAAATAAAGGCTATCCTCCTTCGTGATCGTCATGTAAAACTAACTTTTCTTCCATGATGACCATGAGGATTTTGAATACAATCAGATGTACTCATCAGCCTTCCCTTCGTGGATTCATAGCGAGCACTCCCCAGGACCAGTGGTTGACTTTCCTGGCCTCGCCATCCTATAAAAATACCTGAAGACCTTCATATTTGGTCAGATCCTCAGGTACGCCTCGTAGAGGTGGACGAAGATGCTAAGGTTGGTGATTGAGTTGGGGGTCAGGTTCACCAATTCAATTTCGTAGTACTCCAAAACCTTAGAAAGGAATTTGTGTGTTGGAAACCAAAATCCGCACTCAATGTAGGCAAGAAAGACATGGATTTCTTCTTCTTCACTGCTCAGAAAGTGCTCCCCAACCGCTGATCTTCAAGAAACCAAATTCCTATCAGGGAGCAACCCAGTTTTCTCCAAAGCTTTAAGCTTCTTCTCGCTCAAATTGAAAACCAACCACTTGGTGATTGAGTTTGACATTGTTGGATTCTTTAGGTGAATGAGCAGAGGTCGAAAAGGTCTTGGACAAGAGGACAAAAGAAGTCGAGGAGACTCTTCGGCAAGAGAATAAAAGGGGATTCAAGGAAAAACTAAGAGCGTAAAAATCCTAAAGGCTATGCACTGAGGGGATTTTATAGACGTAGTTTCTTAACTGCAAAAAGAAGTTATTTGAGTCCGACGGACAAACAGTTTCCAATGTCCAACGGACAGAAAAACTTTTCGGTTCCCCAAACGGTTTCTCAACTTTAAAATTAATACAGAACACCTCGTTATTAATGACATTAAATGGAGGCCTGCCTGATATGATTTTCATCGGGTCAGGGTTCACACAACATATTCATTTAAAGTTCGGGGGCTAGCTGACCAGGATCAAAATCTCTAAATAATACTTTATTTAATTAAAGATCAGATGTCTTTCGTGGTCGTAACCCTAAGGCTAACGACCACCGGTTGTAAGGATTTTAGAGGTTACATCGTGGGTACCTGTCCGATGAGGTTATGTACCAAATCCCCGACCAGATGACTGCTCGTAAAAGCAATGAACTAGTACTTAGATCTGATTCTAAGTATATTTCTCATGTGCGATGAATAGAGCATATGTATTATTTACTCTAAAGTCACATGATGTTTATGTTGGAAATATGCCCTAGAGGCAATCATAGAGATGATGATATTTCAATATGTTCATGATTTTGATAATATGTTATCATGTTCCTTGAATGAATCATTTGTTATAGATCAATAAGTATGTGACTTATTGGTGGAACTCTTTAACTTATATGATATCACTCTAAATGTATCCATGGTCGGAGGTCACCGGGTGAACACCGTGACTCGTGACTAGCACATGTATTGATTGATGACCGGTTTCACGGTCATAGATATGGAGATATCAAATCAATAATGTGAACACATGTTAGAGAACACAGTGTTGGATAGACCCATCATTGAGACACTATTGAGATTGTTATGAATCTTTGTGTCATTAGTTGGTCTCAAGTAATGATGATGTATAATCCTTAGACCTGATATCAGTATGGTTTCCTACATGTGTAATAGTACTCTTAGGGGTTGCCAAACGCTACTCCGTAACTGGGTAGTTATAAAGGTAGCTTTCGGGTATGCTATGAAACATGCGGAGGAATATGATTGATCAAGATGGGATTTGCCCCTCTTAACATAACAGGAGAGATATCTCTGGGCCCCTCGTGGTGATCGGATAAAGAAAGTGCATGGCCATGCCACTAGTGGTCGAAGTGTTGACCACATGATGTTATCCGACACTCGATCGAGAAAGTATTGAACAGTCCATGGATGATATTTCATCTCACCTGGAATTCAACCAGACATCGTGAGGAAAAGGGAATGCATGAGTAGGTCGCATAGTTTGATCAGTTACGGACCAGTCGTATGGAGATACATGCTGGTCGTAGACTGGTCGAACGTAATCACAGAATGGTAAGTACCTGGTCGTAAGGAGTTATGAACTGGTCGTGACCAAATACAATCTGGTCGTATAGAGATACGAACTGGTCGTAAGTGATGAGGACCTGATCATAGATCATATTACATCAAGGTTCGTTCGATATATTCAATGTGTCTTTGGGAATCGTTATGTGCTGCTAGGTACCGCTAACGACTAGTGATCGAAAAAGAGTTTCCGAGTCATAACTGATTACACATGAACCTGTGGGGTCGCACACTTAAAGGGCAAGGATCTGTTTTGGATGGTGATCCGAATTCGTATAGGCCACGAGTTCCTAATGGGCCTCAGGTTCGAGACCCATCATGGATGTCTATATAAAGAGGGGCGGTGGCCTGGGGTAAGGATTGAGGATGATCTTTGAAAGAAATCCTGAAACCCTAATAGCCACGCCTTCTCAATCACGCTGTCGGTGCTAGCACTCCAGTGCGTGGTGATCCTGCCACGTACGTATGGATACCTCGGAGGTGTTGTTGCGAAGCATCAACACTAGGAAGATCCGCGACTTGTGTTGATCACCGGAGTTGGAGAAGAAGTCGTGTGGTGGGTACAACCACTTGAAGAAAGCAGACGCGCGTCGAGTACGACTACTCGAAGGAGGAGACGCATCGCGAGTACGACTACGACTGCATTAACTCACTACAACGACTCTACTTCTGCTACGAGTTGGCGCGTCAAGCGGTAATCTCGTGATCTATTACTTGCGGTGGTTCCTTGGTTGTGAGGTAAATTTTTGTGCTGTTTAGCGCCTTGCCGCGTTACCCAACAGTTTATAGCCCTATGACATTGACAGTAACTAACATACGATTATTGTCTCCTTCTGATATCAACCGTCGAACGGTTGATCCTTCACCAACTGACGTCTTCCTCCGACCAGTCGCAACGCTTTTAACAGTGTCTAATCAAGAAGTAACTATCACCACTTCATCAACTATTTAAAGGAGACTACAAACGACATATTCAGATTCAACTCAATCTAGGAGTTAGCAATTGGATTTTCAATTAAAGCAATAGCATAGCAATAAATACAACAATTATAATTAGGGCTAGTCCACTGCCTTGTCAAGGGCATCCCTGTAAAGATCTAGTTTGTTTCAATAAAGAGCAATCTCATTCTCTTTCAAGAACTCTTTGCTATTTTCTTTAATTTATTTCGTAAGATCGGCGGCTCGATCGTCGACAGAATGCAACTAAGAAATACACTTGTTGATCTCATTATAGAGCTATCAATTTTTGAAGCAGTGGAGGTGATGTACTTTGTAAGTCACGGAGAGACAGAATCGGCGCACCACATATTTTGTAAGTGCCATGTTGCAAATTAGTGTGGTGTGTGATTTTGGATGTTGACTCGGATAGAACATTGTGCGGTTTGTAGGAATTCACTGAACAGTGGATGTTTCGGGGAGGAACTAAGCGCAATAAGGTAACTCTTTTCTGTTTTGGATGTGTTTGTTGGGCTCTTTGTCGTACTCACATTCATTATGTATTTGAAAATAAAGCGATAGGGTATTGAGGGTCTATCTTCTATGAGATTGGTCTTATCATTTATTCAGGTCTGGGGAAATTGTTGGGCGAGGAGACATATGAATTAGAAAGCATGGTCAATGAGGTCAAGAGATTTGCAGAAATTGCATGGAGCAAGGCGTTCCTTTAACCCAGGTTCAAGAAAAATCTTTATGGTGTTTTCTTGATCACAAAGTGAATATGGTTGTGCTTTGTTGCCGAAATGTCAATGGAGTTTGTTGAGTTTTGCGTTGGTCTATCCTCTGATAGTATGCTTCGTGACTAGCTGGAGAGTTTTCCGGTTTTAAGCGTAATTTATGTCAAAAACATTTGTGATCCTGTTTCAAGTAGGCGTTGGTAGGTTTTAGTTTAGCAGGTTCATGGGGTTCTCTTAGTTCAGTTAGGAGATTGTTTTTTGTCAGTATTTTCTGTGATATTGATCTTGATTTGTGAAACAAGTAACACTGGTGTATTGTACTTATTCTACTTTACAATAAAGATAAAGGGAAGTCTTTTGTCTAAATAGATTGATATAGATTGTGGTTAGCTTGGTTCTTTCCATTTACAATTACCTTTTTTAGTTTATCTGAACTCTAGTGGTAATAACTATGTGAACTCTGGTTGCAATAATAGTTATTTTAGTTCTTTGCTAACTGGAATGGTTGAAAAATCTGTTATATATGGTTAATTTGATTTGATCAGTTCTATATTCTTTATATAAATCACTTCGGTTCGTTCTTAGTGGTTTTAAAAACATGTAGTATAGTAATTTGGGTGCGATTAGCGCTCGGACGTAGGTCCGAAGCGCTAGCGTACGCTGAAGCGCAACATCATTGTGTGCTAAACGCAACAAAATTCAAAATGTGCGCAATATATCAAAAATCCATATGCATTATTTCAAAGAACATCACCGTGAATAGACGCGTTAACATCATCCCAAAAGAAACATCATCGTGAACATCATCTCAAAAAAGCTCAAAATCAAAACAAAGCATGTGGGAAAAACGCTACTGAAAAATCTTGCAACGTTATCAGAACAATATGCAATGTTTTTCTACATATGCAATATTTTTTTTAACAGGGTGCGGTATCTCAAAGAACAGTATGAAACATTCTTTTCAATGGGTCGTAATATTTTTTTCAACAAACCACAACATCACAACAATTCACCATTTTGCAACAAAAAATCAGAAGAAAATGAAGGGAAAATCAGGTCAAGTTGCACACAAAGATTCTAGAGCGGGCAAAGACTTCCAGATCGGGAGACGATCGGTCCGACAGGTACTATCCGAGCTGCTCTGGTGCCATCTTGCGGCTGCGCGAGAGCAGCAGTCGGGCCGGCGACGGTCCACTCGGCGCTAGCGACTTCCCCCATGACCTCGATGGCGACAGGCCCCTGACCACCTTCCCCTTGAGCGCCGAAGAAAACCCCTGCTTCCTCTCCTTCTCCATTGCTTCAATCCGAGAGAAATGATAACTAACTAGCACCAGCGACAAGCAACTAGCAGGAAATCAAAACATAAAAATCTTATAACAACACCGTGAACAGTATGCAAGTTTTTTTTTTCTACAGATGCAATATTTTTTTTAACGGAACGTGACATCTCAAAAAATAGTATGCAATATTTTTTTCAACGGATCACGATATTTTTTTCCAATGGGTCGCAATATCAGATTAATTCACCAGTTTGCAACAAAAATCAAAAGAAAAGGAAGGGAAAAAAAAAGAGAACGAGCCATTCGGGCGTTGGCCTCGGCGTCGGCATCGGGCGGCACCAGGAGGAAGGCAAAGTCCTCTTCGTTGTCGTCCTTGGCACATGGAGCCAGCGGGCCTCTCCCTGCTCCGTCCTCAACCTCCTACGGCCTTGCGATGTAGCTATCATCTGGTATCGCGTTTACTCCTCCCGCTGCCATCAAGCGGATGCTCCAATCCAAACGAACTTAGGTCAACAGAAATGGAGGAGTTGATTGGAGGTGTGGGACTTAGGAGTAGGGAAGAGGTGGATCTATGGAGATGAAGGTGTAAGAAGGAGTAGAGAAGAGGACATCTGATTATAATGATGCTTTGGGGGAGGCCGCAGCCCACCGGAGACCAGGAGAGATGAGGGGATTGGTTTTTCCATAAGGGGTTTTTTTTCCTGAGAAGAAAGAGATGAGATGAGATGAGAGATACTTAGCTGAGCTACTGGGAAGAACAAGTGGCTAGGTGCGTCCTATTTCTTTATTCGGCTTGCACATATGCATAGTATTGTTTCTAATTTATTTACGATCAGTTGCAAGCACGGAGCTCGGTTTCAAAAAAAAAAAATCCTCTCGTCGCCACGTCACGTCCCCACCTCGTCTTCCACTCTTCCCATCTCCCCTCGCCGCGAGGGGGAATTAACCCGAGTGCCTGCCTCCGTACACCAAGCTCACGCACCGGATAGCCTCCGCGCGAATCTCCATGAGGTCGTACGGTCGAGATGAGTTCTATGGTGCACCCGGCGCACGAGCCCGCGTCCTTATTTAAATGGCGAGCTGGTCAGCGGGCGAAGGAGAAACCCAACGAGTCTTCCCACCAACCTCAAACCCTAGTCGCTCCTCGCGACCCAAGCGATTCACCCGAATTCTTGCTGGTAATTTTCGTTTCCAACCTAGTGATCCCTGTATCATCCTTTACATCGGGCAATTTTCTCTTTTTCTGATTTTTGGGGATTTTTCTGGGTCGGACCCGGGTCGGGGGCGAGGAAATGCTGAAATCGTGCTCGGATTTGGGGGATTTAGGATGTTTTTGGTCGAAATACGGGGTTTTGGGAGGGAATTTTGGGGATTTTTCTGGGTCGGTCCCGGATTTGGGGAAAGCGGCGGAAAGGTGCAATTTTTTGGTCGCCTTTTGTTGGATGCGATGTCCGGGCCTTTAGAAAGGGGCGTTTGGGCTTAAAGACGCATTTTGAAAAGGTTTGATCTAGTTTTTAGGGTTTGATTGGAGTCGATTCGATGGGGGAGAACATGAAAAGATTATATTTTTAGAGGCTCTACATCTCCGTCGACTGTATTTTTATTCAATTGTGTATGTATGTGCCTTTTATGCCGATTTCTGATGAAAAAGGGGGGTGGGGGTGGGGGGTAAAGTTGGTCTTTTTTTTAGAATCCAACTCTTTTGCCGCTTTGGATTAGCTTATATCATGATAGATTTGTCGAACTATGCCGTCTTAAGAACAATATTGTATTTCTTTACTTATTCATTCCAAAACAGTTGGAATTGTGGCTGTATATGATGTTGAAGTTTTTAAACTTACAGGGGTTCTATTGGCTTTGTTCAAGGCTGTAGCTTTCATTGCATCAGTATGAACTCCCATGGTTTCCTGAGGAGAATTCCGAAGAGGCGGCGGACTTCCAAGGCGTCGCAGCTTCTGGACCTGAACTCGCTTCCAGTTGAAGGAGCTGGTGATGAGGGTTCACCTTCCAGCAGTGAGCCTGTCTCACACAGCCAGGCCTCTGGCACTGTTGTTACTGAGACCCCACCGCTTTTGGTACCAACGGCTGCTGCAGAGTCGCACATTGGTATGAATAGTTTCCCCATCGATGTGGAAGCCATTGATGATGATGCTGTGATCTATTCTTCAAGAAGGTCGCTCCCTCGAGTATGTTCCTTATCCTTGGTTCTAATCTCTCTTAGTACACGTGCATGTTTTTTTTTGCTGATTTCAATTATTTTATGATTGTTTGAGAAGAAGGGACATTGATGATATTGTTGTTTACTTTATGTTTCAGGCCAGGCAACAGTCGACCAGGACAGGACCTATCACTGTGATAATAGATGATGATTCTGAGACTATTGCTGGACCGGCAGGTATCCCCAGCTTGAATTGTTTGACCCATACTGTGACATTTGAATGCAAACATGTATTTTTTGTATGAAATGAATTGCATTTCTCGCTCCATTCTCTAATATTGAACATTTTTTCCTTAAGTAGACAACATCATAATGCAGCTTTGGTTTATCTCCCATCCGATTAGCATGATAAATTTGTAAGTAACCATAATTGTGACCGTTCAGTGTTGTGCATGCAAAGTAATGTTTGCCATCTCTATTAGGAAAATAAAATGAAATCTTGTGCTTCTTGCTATGATAGTATGATGTGTCATGTCGTCTGTTGATATGGGAAGGCTATTTGGAATATCAGATAACAGAGGTATTTGGAATACATCTAGAGTAGTTTTACATCCGCAATTATGGCAGCTTCTAGTTTGTAAAATTCAGGGCAGTTAACAGACTAAATTTCTATTGTAACTTGCAAACATCTAATTTGTAAGGCCTGAGATTTTACGTCTTATTAAGACGACTTAGTTGTTGGACAATTTAACTTTCTGAGCATCAAGAGATACTATGCTACATGTATCAAGTATCAATTGTTTGTGCTGTCACGGCTTTTTTACAATATATACTCCTTATTCCTTGCCGATTCTGAATATCTAGTACTGCAGCACGGTGCATTTTATAAGGTTCTATTTTTTATTGTAGCTGTCACAAATATATCTTCCATATATGCTTCACTTAGCAGTATAACACAACTCCACAATTCCAATTATAAGTATAACACAACTCCACAATTCCAATTATAATTCAAGTCTTGCCCATGGGCTCTATCTGGGTGTAAGACTCAACAGACACAATCTGTTTGAAATTACCCATTGACACTAGAAAATAAATAGTATGAGAGTGTTCACACGATCACTCTAGATTGCCTTCTGCGGTACTGGATATTGACATATTCTATTAATCATCATGGTAAGGACTGAGTGTCGCAAAGCAATTTTTCTGGCTTCAGTCAGTGTTGCAACTGGGCGCAAGCCAGCCACCGCGACTGGCTCAATCAGCCCTCTAGGCGCCGCCTACCTAGACGGTCAACGCCGTCCAAGGCGGACAAGGCGCGGCGGTGGTGGGCGGGGTCAGGTGGAGCTGGGCGTGCATGAGGGAGAAAAAGAGGTAAGCGAAGAGGGACTCACCCGTGGTCCCAAACCCTAGCTCCACGATTTCTTCCCCTCTGCCTCCTCCCTAGCTCACTGTTGCGCCGCCTCCTCCCCGACTCCCTGTCGCACTCCGCCTCCTCCCCAGCTTCCCTTCGCGCCTCCTCCCGGCCGGATCGACGTCACTATCGCTTCCCCGCCGTCGATTCCTCTTCTCCGTCGCTGGATTTTGTCTCCCTGCCACCGGATTGTTGTGCTGATGGGAGGGGGATGAGGCGGCGGTGGGATGGGAGAGGGGAGAGCGCTAGCGAGGGCAGGCATAGGGAGCCAGAGGATAAGGGCAGCGGACTGGACCAGTGTTGCGACTTGCTCTGTTGCAGTGTTGCGGTCAACTTCGAGTCACTTGGTTGGGTTGGACTCTCAGTTGGGCTGGACTGGACCAGGCTGGCCAAGTTCTTTCTCTTTTCTTTTTCTTCACTGCCGGCTTTCGACCGCGGACTGCACAGACCGGCGCCTGGGAATGTTAGCTTTAAAGATCCATCATCAGAAAATTAGCATTAAGTATCTTCCTCGGAGACTTGTACTTATTTTTATTTTTGTGTGATATGTCTTGTCAATTAGAAATGGGATATGACAATGTTCAGTCTGACAACATTTGCCAATATTCATGTATGACGTTTTCCAAATTAAGCCATAGACACTTTTCAGTCTCAAAGCTTTACCAGCTTTATGCTGTAGACCGGTGCATATTTTCTTCCCATTTATTAACTTGGTGTGTATTGCTTTCTGTCTAGGGGAAGCTCTTGATGAGCACGTGAACACGCTACTGTCTCTGGGGATGAACCCTAGGCATGATCATTCGAGAGCATCGAACCACAGCCCTGTAATAAATTTATTGGACACACCTGAAACCAACACCATAGTGGTAAGAACTCTACCATGCGCTTCACCAATAGTCCAATACCATAATATAGTTGCTATCAGCTCTGTAGTGCTAGCTTAAATACTGCTGCCCACGGTGATGCAGGCACCCCCTGTACCTGTGAAGGAGGTCCCAAAGGAGCCCAAGTTCACGTGCCCAGTCTGCATGAATGAGCTGGTCAATGCGTCATCGACCATCTGTGGCCACATTTTCTGCCTGCAGTGCATCAAGGCCTCCATTAAGCTTCAGAAGAAGTGTCCTACCTGCCGGAGGAAGCTGACCATGAGCAAGTTCCACCGGGTGTACCTCCCGACGACGGAATAAACTGATCCATACCCTTTCCGCATTGGCATTGTGGTGATTGTATCTGAATTATTCACAGGGTTATTATTGGCAAACAGTTTTTCAAACAATTTTACAAGTGATGTTGCCTTTGGCACTCGAGACGTCGTACCAGGCTGCATCCTTATTAGCAAAGAATACCGTAGTATTTTCTGTGGAAATTGGTGCTTGACTTCATGCTTTTGTGCACTTCATGTGCGAAGAAATATCTAATCTGTATGTGATGCAATGTAAAGATGTCCAGATGTTGTTGCTTGCCTCTTCTCTAGATTATGACTTTTCTAGGCTTGGGAGGCACGAGTTAAAGTTTTCTGGGCTTGAATTGTCAACTAGAGTTCTATTGGGATGGAAAAACGGGCTTGGTGAAGAGGGCCTCAAGCCCATCAACACCAAGGAGCATCAGGCGTCTCTCTCTCTCTCTCTCTCAAAGAAGAAGAAGAATAAGAGGAAGAAGAGATCATGTCCTGGATGTAGCCACCGAGGACTGAGATTAAACTCTACCAAATCTTCTTTTTTCGATTAAGGAGGTTGACCTAACAAATCATTCAGCAATACATAGTATCGCAACTTCGGTGTTCATGAGAGCAAGTCCAAATACCATGCCAGTTGAGCTACTGGCTTTTGACTCCCAATCCTCAAACCGATTGGCTAGTAATGGCATGCCCATCGATCAAAACGATCATTGAGCTTGTGTACCTGATTAATACAAAAAAGAGTGCTGGGTCTTAATCGACGGGTACTTGTCAGTTGCCATCCAGTTAGCCCAAAGCAAGGGGCGCTGCTGCTGTGGCTGTGGCTGTGGCGCACGCAACGAATCCATCCACCCATTGACGCCGACCGCGATATAATAGTAGAATCGAAGGGAAGGGAAGGGAAGGGAAGGGAAGGAGAGGTGGTGGGCTTACAGATGTGGACGCGGGCACATATCCTCTCCACCTCCACCCACATGTATATGCGTGCGGCATTAGGTAACGTCTCCCTCGTATAGCTTAGCGCCTTAGCTACCTTTTATGAATTCAGACTTGAGATTTATCCTCTCCTCTCCTCTCCTTGTTAATCAATCCAAGTAGGGCGCCAATGGCATCAAGAGGAGCACTTCTTTTTCTTTTTCCCTGAGTGCTGCTCTCTCCAGTTGCTTTTCGGATTAAAAGCCACTTGTTTTCTTGGTCATACAGCAAGAAGAATGTTTGTGCTTGTGGTTTCTCGAATGATCTTATCGTGAATAATTAAATTATGTTTATGATTTACGATAAGATTATATACGGCTTGTTGATTAAATACAAATTATATACGAAGCTTTTATTAGTAGGGCAATAAGGAAGATAGATGGAGGATAGGGTAGCGCTTTGAGAAATGGTCGAGATAATGGTATCATTTTGTCCACCTCAACACCAGACGCGACAGGACGTGCGTCACACAAGGAAACACAGGGTAAAATGGCATGAGCCATAACATGACATGAGCACGGCAACGCCCGGGTTGCAAGTCTTATTTGGCTGCGCCTCGAGTCAAAATACGGCGTCTCCCAGTAGTGCTGGGACGTCGGATTGGGTATTTGGGTTGGTTACGTGTTTATGTCTCTGATCTTATTTTCTGGAGAGAAAAAAAATGGCTAGGCAAAATCCCATGTAGCTCCTGTACCTGACCATTAGATCTTGTCAAAAAGAATGCTTCCGGAATGATTAATTCATGAGTATATATCTCACGTACATCTAATGGCATATGGACCTGGGCTCAATTCATATTTTTGTATGATAAGAAATCCCCAAAATTTTAGCAGCGAAGTTTCCTTCATATCCTTTGTTGGTTGGACTGTCACCGTGTGCTGCTCTGATCTGATGCCTTGGAATACGAAGGCAGTTCAAGATACGACAATGCAACATGACATGAGTTTCGGTAGCCCAAATTCCAAATGTGTACTTCCGTTTAACCTCCCAACAAAGGTTCCCATACAACACAGGCCACCTAACTCTGAAAATTGTCTGATTCTGGTACTGCAGCTTTGCTGCTCTGCTCTTCCCTTTTGCATGCTTCCTACCAGCAATGTGTTGTACCAAATTACAAAGGGCAAAATTTTTATATGCTGCTGCGAATGTTCTAGATTCTTGATTTATCATTGCAAAGTAATATCTCCTTTCTATACCACGGCAAAGTCAAAATCATACTCTTTTATGCCACTGCCGTCACCTCCGTTAAATTTTTTCCGTCAACTTTTTTCCAAAATACCCTTATTTCTTTCTTCTCCTTCCTCCGTTTCTTTTCCTTCCCTTCTCGCTTCTCTCTCTCCTCCCGTTCACAAGACGTTGCCGCCTCTCTACCGCACGATCGCCGTAGCCTCGCCGCTGGCGAGCCCTCCCTATCAGAGGTCCCTCGCCATGCCACCTTCCTTGTCTCCCCTTCCCGTCCTCGCCCTCCGCCTCCCCACACCTCTGCGTTGCCCACAGCTAGCCCCCGTCGTCGTGGGGGTCCGCTGTGAGGGTGCTGTGGAGACCGACCACCTCCTCCCCTTCGACGTGCACGACCGCGCCATGGACGTCGTCGAACACTTTGGCGGCCATGTCACCATCGGCGACGTCGCCTCCCGCGCAACCTACAGCTCACCTAAGCTACTCTACTGCCATGGGCGAGCTCACGCGAGCCTGCCGCCACCTCATCCCGGCACCATCTTTGTTGTCGATCCTCATGCAGCCCCGTCGGTGCCTCGATGTCCGAGCGACGATTGCCTCCTTCGGCCGCGATAGCCCGCTCACAGCCGGAGGAGGTTGAGGGAGAGTGAGAAGAGGGAGTAAGAGGAGGAAGAAGAAGACCACAAGGGAAAAATAGTATTTGCACAGTCGCTTCACGTCTTGACTAGTCAACAACGGCATAGAATGATATGGTTTCGATTTTGCAATAGCAGATCAGGAATTCAGAATATTTGCGGTGGCATATAATTTTTTCTTCTAATTTCCAATGGAGCTGTTTCAAGGTTATCCAATGTTGATTAATCCTTGTTGTTTATTCCCTTGTTTATTGTTTCAGTTTCTTTTGCATTAGTAGAAACGTTTCTGGTTCATTTTAATTTGCATGGCGCTCATGATGGTGTGTTGATGTGGGTGGTCGTGATGCAACGATCGCTAGCACTCAACGCTTTGCATGTAACGCTTCTACTCTTTTGATCAAGATAAATAAGAGAGAAAAGGAACGTAAAAGCTACGGCAGCTCAAAGAGCACAAAAATCGATCGTGTTCTGTTTGCTGTCCACACTAGCGTGTGTGTTTTTCGTGTCGCAGCGCTCGAGCGCTCAAGGCATAGACACCGGCGAGTGGGCTATCAATTGGTATCAGAGCTAAAAAAAAAGTATAGAGATCCTTGATGCGACGGCGTCGGCACCAGTAAGCGCACCGACGAAGGAGAGTTCCACGGTGTCGCTTCACTACCCTGTGCTCACGAGGAGCAACTATGCGACGTGGGCGATGAAGATGAAGGTGTACATGAGAGCCCAAGGTGTATGGGACGCCATCGAGCCTGGCGACACCGACACACGCAAGGATCAAATGGCATTGGCGGCCATTTACCAAGGTGTTCCAGAAGACACGCTTTTCCTGCTGGCTGAGAAGGAGACGGCCAAAGCTGCGTGGGAGGCGTTGAAGACCATGCACATGGGAGCCGAGCGCATGAGGGAAGCCAAGGTGCAGACCCTCAAATCAGAGTTTGAGGTGCTGCGCATGAAGGAATCGGAGTCGGTTGATGACTTCGCCGTCCGGTTGACAACAATCGTCAACAAAATCCGAGGACTCGCGAGAAGATGGAGGAGAGCTACGCGGTAAGGAAATTTCTTCGCGCAGCCCCGCCAAGTTTCTACCGTAGTCTCCCCAATCGAGCAATTTGGTGACTTCAAGGCAATGACGATTGAAGAGTTGATCACCGCTTGAAGGCGCACGAAGAACGATGGGTATCTTATGGTGTTGGGGCCAAGATCGCGACCTACTATCGACGGCGGGCCGAGCGGGAGGCTCGATCCAAGGAGCGCAACGGCTTTGGCAAGAAGAACGCTGCATTTGACAAGGCGAAGTGCGTTGCTACAATCGTTAAAAGCACGGGCACTTTGCTGGGAGTGCCACGAGTCGAAGAAGACGACGGCTTTCTTCTTTGCATGGACGCGATGACGAGCCAAGATGTACTTTAAAGCCAACAAGGAGTGTTCATCATGTTTTATTTTTCTTGCATGTAGTTGAGTCCGTGTACGATTACTAGTGCACGATTGCATTTTTTTGAGTTGTTTGTGTATATGGCACAAGAGAGGAGTCTTTGCATGTGTCATTTATTTCTTTGTGCACGAGGAGGTGTGTTACATACGTGCGTATATTAGTGTCATGGTCATGCATGTAGGTGAGTCGCTGCATGGTGCATGTGTGTGTGCATGAGTTCCTCGTAGGTGTGTCCAAGTTCTCATGTGTGTAAGTTTCTAATGAGAGTCTTCGCCGCCGCAGTAGTTGTGTTATCGGCGAAAGACAATTGGAGCCGAGGTAGTGGTCAAAAACGCGTCGGCGAGGTGTGTCACCGCGCGGAAGAAGTGAAAGACGCCGAAGCAAGTTGTGTCACCGTGCACAAGGTGTGGCGTGCGAAACCGTTTGAAAAGCAAGCCGGCATGAGGTCGACAAAACGGCGATGGCATGGAGGCCGCCGTCGTAGGAAGAATCGAGGTCGGTCGCCCGTGAGTCGTGTCACCGGCAGCGAAGTTGTGGCGTGACAAGAGGTCGCAGGCGATCCAAAACGACGAGTCGACATCGTCGAGATCAAGAAATCGCATCAAGGATTAGGGGGTGTTTGTTGATTAATCCTTGTTGTTTATTCCCTTGTTTATTGTTTCAGTTTCTTTTGCATTAGTAGAAACGTTTCGTTCATTTTAATTTGCATGGCGCTCATGATGGTGTGTTGATGTGGGTGGTCGCATGCAACGGCCGCTAGCACTCAACGCTTTGCATGTAACGTTCTACTCTTTTGATCGAGATAAATAAGAGAGAAAAGGAACAGAAAAGCTACGGCAGTTCAGTAGCACAAAAATCAGTCTGTGTTCTGTTTGCTGTCCACACTAGCGTGTGTGTTTTCGTGTCGCAGGCGTCTGAGCGTTCGCGTGCATAGACACCGGCGAGTGGGCTATCATCCAAATGGGATATCTTGACATCATCTCTCACAAAATGAGTGCTCAGTTAGAGTTTTTTTTTTGTCAATTCAAATAATTGATCTATAAGGATTTCAATGACATATTTGCCGGAAACCTTTTATTTTTCTTAGCATAGTCAATGTATGACACCATCAAAACAATTGTGGGGCCAGAACAAGTGTTTTTTCTTCTCTGAAAAATTTCAGACTTCTGTCTCCTCCCAGAATTTGGTTAGGGTGCATGATTGAGTTTCTTGATGGAGACATTGGCTTAATTTCTCTAGAAGTGACGAAGACATAATAACAATATTGCAGGCTATACTAGATTTATGAAAACAAACAAAAACAAAAAAACAAATGAAAGGAAGATGATGGCTGAGAGATGTGGAACCCTGCGGCTGTTTTCTGGTGTTTGATGACGATGTGAATACGGTTTGGATGGCGGATGCAATGGCTCGTTTCTTGTTTCTTAGGGTGTATCTCTGACTCCATCTCAGTGGTGGAGATAGCTTTCTATCCAGTAGGCTATACATTTCTTTTTATTTATTCTGGCTACAACTCGAAAAGATCAACTTTATGCTTGAGGGATGGATACCTTTTTTAATAGCTTTGGAGCATTCTTATTGTCTATTGCTGTGAGAAGGCACTATTGCTTGCAATAAGGAATGACCCTGTGCATGAATAAACTATTGTGATCTTTTTACAAACTATTACGGGCTTTCGTCAACAAATAGGTCTGATTAAATTACATTCACTGGTGAGACTAATGCCTGTTTTTCAATGCGAACGCATCAGAGAGGATACATTTTCTTTTTTTCTTTTTTTTTATGTGTAATATTCAGAATATATATTGCCAGGAGTGTATGACTGAACTCGACTCCAGTCCACTCCAGTCCAGAAACGTTGAATTTCAATTTCTGGCTAGGCGTTTCTCTCGACGCTGCACGTGTCTGTTTAGCAAAGAGCTTAGGCCGCAGAAGATCCTGAGCATGGTAGGATACAGTTTGGGCCCACACATTGGAAAACCCTCGTGGGGTTCACTCAAACTCCTCCTTCCTCAGATAATCCTCTCGACCTGTCAGACTGCGGGCCCACCCTCCCACTGACACACCAGATTCTGGTCATTCCCCTCTTCATAAAGTCACTCATGGATCTCTTCTTCTTCTTCTTTTTTTTCTTTTGGCCAAATATCATTTGATTTTCATATCTTATGCTTTCGAAATTAATGAAACAAAATCTGAATTTAATGATGGAAAGAATAAGGCGAAGATAAAAAAATACCTTTTTTCTGAGAAAACCCGTGAAGAAAATCAACGGCCAGCCCCTGATTTCCGTTATTGTTTCGTTTCGTTTTTATTTGCTTTATTTAAGCGTTTTTATTTGCTACCGTTAAGAGAGGATTGACGAGCATTGAGCAGTTTGTGCTTAGCTGGTGGGGGACTCCTCCCGTAGAATGTAGTCATCTTCTTTGACTTCCACGAATAATATTCCAGCATCTTTCACGACGATCCTTGACTTTAACCAAAATTTGTGGATGCTATTGTGCAGTTTTCAAAATTTTCACATTTTATTTAAGCGAAAGAATGCACTGTATAGAAAGGCAAGCACTAAAATATCACGACTAATTATTCGATGAATCGCTTTTATACTCGAATTTTGGTTAGATAACCTGATAAATGCATCCCTAATTTTTACAATTAAAACCTCCAAGGCGATACTAGCATGAAAGGCATCCATTAGCGTTGTTCCTTCAAATCAGTGAAATCAGCAGGGGTGTATTCGGGAAAAGTCAATACTAGTATGAAACGAAACCAAAAGCCACGAGGGGCTAAAGCATTAAAATATCCATCCCTCCATTACTCATATCCCAACTCCTCTTCGTTTACAATTCCGAATTCCTCTTCGCATCACAAATTCCGATTGCTCCTCGCTTCGGATTGCAATACCCCAGCCTATCAATGATTATCAACAACAGTTTTAACTTCTCGAAGAACTCGTGATCGCTTCGCCATGGTAAGGCGCTTTCTTGATCTCCTCTGTTTTTTTTCGCCATCATTTTTCTCCTGATTTCTTCAGAAATTTAGGTTGTCCTTTTCGGTTACTGGAGACGATTTTCATAGATTTTTTTTAACTTTCGTTAATATTTTGGTATTATTTTTAGAAGAAATACGTAACGTTCTTCCCCTGAATTTACGCTGCTCTGCTGTTTGCGCGGCTAGTTGTTCGTTTTCTTTAGTTCACAGTAGTTCAGAAATTGGATTTCTCCAAGCTTGATAAGTACGTGATTGTTTCTGATGTTAGTTTTCTTGTAATAATCCATTAATGAATTTGTTTTCCGTTATTAGAAGCTTTGTAAAATCGCTTTGTTTGTTCTTCTACGATAGGTTTATTCTGCTTATATTGTACTATTGATTTGGCCATGGAACTCACTGAATTGCGTTCAAAATAGGATTTTTGTAATTATCAGAAGAAAATATTGGAGTTTTATCACTCTTCTTAGACAGAATTTCACTTTCCTCTCCTGAATTCCTGCAATTGTCTATTTGTTTTATCCGTTGATTTAGTTTCGATAGGTACTGCTTGTGGGATTATAGCCTAGTGAATCAGAAATAACTGTCCTGTTTTAATTCAATAATTAAGCGACCATTTGATTAAACCTGATATTTTGCATGAATATCTGTTAGTATTCGGCAGGCGGAGCTTGTGTAAATCTGATTGGAACAGCATAATTCTCTCTTAACATTGATTTCTGCACGTACGTGCGCATCCGTTTACAATTTTTTTTGGTGAGCTTGAGCTGCAGGTTTGAGTTGCTGAGTTTTTAACATTTAGTGAACGCTTCTTTGCTTTTAGGTCACACTTGCATTAGATTTCAGAGTGAGTTTTAGCATAGCTTTACCTTCCTCGCTTGGGTTTTCAGGGAATATGCCTTTGCCTTCCTCTCCCATTCTTAATTTCTCTCTGTGTAGCTCTTGCTTCCCGATCAAGGCAAATTTGAGCAATGCAATCTATTTAGATGTTGCTTTCTGGCCGTGGCCTCTCTGAATGTTGACGCAATGCAGCAAGACATGTATGATGTGCTCACTCGTTGCTCTTTCTGACGGCTCACCGCAGGGTCCGGCATCCAATGATTCGTCGCAGAAGCGGTTCTTCAGCATCGCACCA
>JAYEVG010000029.1:0-83784 GCA_036346395.1 Hsuehochloa calcarea | reverse complement strand
CTTCCTCCTCCCCGTTCGCCACCCTGCTCTTGCTGCCTCCTTTCATGCACATTCTTGCTCATTCCGTTTTGAGCTATCACCCCGCTTCCTCCTCCCCATTGCGACACCTCTGCTGCCTCCTCCCACATTCGCCACCTTGGAGAGAAGGGTAATGATTTGTAACCCTTTATTTTTGCTCTAGACTAATCACTAATGTGTAACGATCTGTAACCCTTTATATTTGCTCTAGACTAATCACTAATGTGTTTGGTCATTATGAAGGATACTTGCGGTTTGTTAATATAATTTAACACTAATTAATTTATTACGTGCGTATACGTGTAGATGGACCAAACTGGATGTACATTGAGAACCGTATGAGTGAAGAGTATATTAATGGCGTGTTTGCTTTTAGAAGAGCAGCACGAAGGTGATATGTTGAAGAAGGGATAAAATTTATGTCTTGTTCATGCATTGATTGCGGTAATATAAAAATATTTAACAACTCGGCGCAGATCGAAGCTCATATCTGAAGGGGTTTCAAAAAGGATATACATGTTAGAGCGATCCACGGTGAAGAGCGATTATACCGAAGTCGATAATGGCGACATCGCCGAGAAGTCAACGATATGCGGGGTATGGAATGTGCTTTTGATGAGGATAGATCGCATGATGACAATCTGGATCGGATGTTACGCGATCACGAGAAGGAACTATGGTGAGAGAGTTTTGTAAATTCGAGGGCTTAATGGAGGACTTTGGGAAACGTTTGTTCCCTGGCTGCAAGCCGAAATACACAAGGTTGTCAACCGTGCTTGAACTGCTGAAATTGAAGGCAAGCAATGGTTGGTCCGACAAGAGTTTTACGACGTTGTTAGGTCTCTTAGCCGACATCCTTCCGAGAAACGTGTTGCCCAAAGACGACCTACCAAGCTAAGAAGGTTCTTTGTCCATTGAGAATGGAAGTAGAAAGAATGCATGCATGTCCGAACGATTGTATACTCTACCGTAAAGATTATGCAGACATGTATGTATGTCCCGTGTGCAAAGCATCCCAATACAAACGTAATAATAATGCTAAGGCGAAGCAAGGACCTCCTGCTAAGATGTTGTGGTATCAGCCTGTGATCCCACGTTTGAAGCGTTTATTTGCGAACGAAAGGAGGCAAGATTGATCGTTGGCACTTCGGAGCGTAAGAAAGATGGGAAGCTCGGACACCTGTTGATTACGCCAATGGAGAAACTTCGATCGGAGCTTGAAGAGTTCGATCTGGAACCGAGGAACATAAGGTTAGGGTTGAGTCTGAGCGGAATGAATTCTTTCGGTACAATGAGCGTACCGACATAGTACGACCCGTGAATCTATGTATGTACAACCTTCCTCCTTGGTCGTGTATGAAGCGGAAATATATTTTGATGTCACTACTTATCCAAGGGCGAATTAACTGGAACAATATTGATGTGTACCTAGCACCATTCTTTGGAAGATCTTGTGACACTTTGGAGCGAAGGGTACAAGTATGGGATGCGTACAAGCGAGAGAACTTCACTTTACGCGCCATGTTATTCTCGCACCATCAATGATTCTCCGCCCTTGGTAACTGTCGGGGTTCGATACAAAGGAGCTAAAGCACATCCGCCTTTGCTTAGATGGTGCAAGAGTGTATGGTTTGAACAACTCGCGCAAAATCGTATATATCGTCCACCGTAGATTCCTTCTCGATTCACCCATACCGCAAGATGAAGAAACAATTACGCGAAAATAAAGAGGACGGTTCAGCACCAAGGGCTTTTAGAGGGAAGAGGTCTATGATATGGTTAAGGATATCGATGTTGTGCTTGGAAAGGGACGTAAATTAAGGACCCCTCAGAAAAACATCTCGAAGAAGCAGTCAATTTTTTGGGACTTGCCTTATTGGGAGCACTTAGAAGTTCGTCACT
Source organism: Hsuehochloa calcarea (assembly GCA_036346395.1). Lineage (NCBI taxonomy): Eukaryota > Viridiplantae > Streptophyta > Magnoliopsida > Poales > Poaceae > Hsuehochloa > Hsuehochloa calcarea. The sequence continues at coordinate 81,864 of JAYEVG010000029.1, read as the reverse complement.
GCATCGACGTCATGCACGTGGAGAAGAATGTATGTGATAACTTGATTGGTCTCTTCTCAACATTAGTGGTAAAGCGAAAGACGGTGTTAGCGCGGTGTGACTTGGTTGATATGAACATAAGAACTGAGTTAGCACCGAAAGAGGCCGATAAAGGACGAACGTACCTTTCCCCAGCTTGCTACACTTTGTCCAAGGCCGAGAGAAATGAACTGTGTCAAAGCTTGCATGGTGTGAAAGTTTCGTCCTTTTACTCCGTCAATATTAAGAAACTTGTTTCCATGAAAGATTTAAAATTAATTGGTATGAAGTCTCATGATTGTCATGTGATGATGACACAAATGCTTCCTGCTGCAATTAGGAGTATCTTGCCGAACAAGGTCCGAGTGGCAATCTTTAGGTTGTGTTATTTCTTTAACTTAATTGATCGAAGGTCATTGATCCCGAAGGACTCGACGCTCTGCAGGCCGAGGTGGTGACGACTCTATGTCATCTTGAGATGTATTTCCCTCTGTCATTTTTTGATATCATGGTTCATCTCATTGTTCACGTTGTGAAAGAGATAAAGATATGCGGCCCTGTGTTCCTATGTCATATGTACCCTTTCGAGAGATACATGGGAATTCTAAAGTCCTACGCACGGAATCGATCTCGGTCGAAGGGCAGTATCATCGAAGGTTATGCAACCGAAGAGGTCATTGAGTTCTGCGTCGACTAAATGGCTCAGGTGGAACCGATAGGTGTGCCTCTATCTCGTCACGAGGGGAGGCCGAGGTATCGGGACCATCGGAAGGAAAGCAATCACTCCCGATCTAGATACATACGCGCAGGCCTATTTCACGGTCTTGCAACACATGACCCAAGTGTCCATATACATCGACGAGCACAAAGACATGGTACGCCAATAGAATCCAGACCGGTCGGAGGTTTGGATAATGAGAGAGCACAACCGTCGGTTCAACGAATGGTTAAAGATGCGATTCGCTGGGAGGTCATCAAGTGATGAAACACTGCTATGGTTGGCCAAATGGCCAAAATTTACAATTGTGGCATGGCAAGGATACGACATAAATGGGTACACGTTTTATACGGCAGCTCAGGATAGGAAGAGCCTGATCCGAGCAATGGTGTCGCATAGATGCATTTCACGAGGGGTTCAATACCGCGGGGGCACACGGGTTGAACTCGTACTATGGGTTCGTAGAGGAGATTTGGGAGCTCGACTATGTACTTTTCAAGATCTCCCTGTTTCAATGTCATTGGGTTAAACTTCCGCAGGGCGTGAAGGTCGACAAGTCTGGCGTCACTATTGTGGACCTCAAACGCGTGTCGGATACAAGGATCGAACCATTCGTACTTCGCTAAGCAAGTTGTTCAAGTTTTTATGTAATGGACCCAAAGAAATAAGAACCGCTATGTAGTTCTTCATGGGAAAAGAATGATTGTCGGAGTTGAGAATGTCGTGGATGAGGAAGAGTACAATCAATTTGACAAGTTCCCTCCTTTCGGAGACGGCATCAGACTGGAGGAAGAACCCAGTGAGGAAGCTAGCTATATGCGTGTCGATCAACATGAAGGACTATATTTCAATTAAGCATGTATTCCATTGTAATTTGATGTTAACATGGAAACGCGTCACGTGTTACAGACTTGTTCTTCCATTGTAATGTGATGTCAATGTGGAATTGTCATGTGTTATGGACTTGTCATCTCTAATGTTGATGTTAATGCACACAAATGGGAAAAATGTGTTTTGTCATTTGAGCAAAGTTAAAAGTGCATTGCTTCTATGGCCTGGCGGTCTGACCGGTGCTAAATCAGTTAGACTGCCATGTGTTCATGGTCAGACCGGCCACCCTTGGCGGTATGACCGATTTGGAGGCGGTCAGACCGGCAATTAGTTGGTGGTCCATTTGTGCACATCACATACGGTTCTTTAGTGGAACCGTCTGTGATTACTCACATCACAGACGGTTCCTTTATTCACATCACAAACGGTTCCTTTAAGTAACCGTCTGTGATGTTAGGGTTATCACAGACGGTTATTTAATGTAATCACAGACGGTTCCATTAAAGAACCGTCTGTGATGTTAGACGATATAAGTGGTCCGCTCGAATCGTTGTGCACTTGCCCTAGTTCTTAACACTTGCCCTAGTTATTCCCAGAATCGCCCAACGCCGCCTCCCCCGTTCCGACGCCACCCAACGTCGCCTCCCTCGATCCGACGCCACCAAACGCCGCCTCCCCCATTCCGGCGCCACCCAATGCCGCCTCCCTCGATCCGGTGCCACCCAACGCCGCCTCCCCGATCCGGCGCCACCCAACGCTGCCTCCCTCGATTCAGCGCCACCCAACGCCGCCTCCCCCATTCCGGCGCCACCCAACACCGCCTCCCTCGATCTGGCGCCACCCAACGCCGCCTCCCCGATCCGGCGCCACCCTAAGGTTCTTCTCTACACTATAGCTTTCACATCAAACCCGTATCACCGATTGCCTGCTGCATCCAACAAGTTGCCCTAGTCTGCAGCGCTGTTAAGGTTGAGCTGTTGTGTTTGTGTGGGTGTTTAGCTCACTGTGATCATGTCTTTGCATGCATTTGGCGATTGTAGGAGTAAGGAGTTGATAAATTGCGAGTGAATGGTGTTTATTGTTTAGCCTAATTTGTAATTGGGAGCCACACATCATGGATTGGCTCAAGATCAAACTTTGTTCTTTGAGTGCAAAGAATAGATCAACGACTCAAAGTATGTGCATATGAGGGTGGGTCGGTTGGTGTCCCGAATATGCCGTGATGGGCCAAGGAATGTGAGAGGAGCTTTGGGATGACATGCCATGATGGGCCGAGGAATGTGAGAGGGAGTTTTGGGATGACATGCACATGAATGGTGCGGAGGGCGGGCATTGGTGAGGTTCTTTGGGACATTGCGGTCCCTTAATCAGTTTGACTTGGTGTTGCTTAGCCTAGGCAGCTTACTCTCATACATAAAAAATGTCTCTTTGGGAACGGAAATGTGGCATCAGGGTCACAGCCTCGTAGGCTCCCAATGCATGTGCCCTGGCCTCTGGATCAGCCCATGTTCAGAACTAGGTCGTGCAAATAAACCACTACATTAGAGGCAAGCATCATGGGATATATGCTGACTACATTGTTATGGTGTTAAGCAAGTATGGAGAGGACTTAGAACGGGTTAATCAAGCTACTAGAATAGCAAAGGTTTGGATTTACCCTAGAGATTTTGCATAATTCTTTAGTGAATTAACAGAAAAGTCTCTAGTCACTTCATAACGGCCATGCGGTAAAACAGCTTGTCACAAGCTATTCACAAAAGCCATTAGTCACTTTCCAGACACTCTTCTGCAGTTGTTACTATCAAAAAATAGAATAGAAGACATTGCAACAATAAAAAAAGACACAAATATGTTAAGGTCTTAAGGATATACAATGTTTTGGTATAGGATTAGTCATGTATTATCTTTACTTTGGGCTCTTCTATACAAATGTGTTAAGGTCGAATTTCAGGAGCAAAGTGCAGCGCACAGAGCTCTCTAGGCACAAAACACTCACCCCCACAGTCGGCACGCGGAGTGCAGCGCTGGTAAAGCCACGCAGTGGGCGGCGGAGGACAAGACCGCTGCCCGACCATTTGCTGAGATCTCAGACGAGCGCGCTCGAGCCTGGTTAAGAGGGAGGGCATCAGCGACGTCTTCGGGTAGCATCTCTTTCACGAACTCAACAGACGAGGCAGTGTCTCAACGCCTGGTAAATTTGTCGAACCACTTAATTGTTAATAAGTTCATAACTTCATAGTATCTACAATAACATGATGTCCTCTTGCAGGAAGCATTGACTTCCGCATCTTCCCAAGGTTCCTTCGAAGTAGACAGGGAGAAGGATGTACTATCTACGGCCTTGGGAAACAAGGAGCACCCGGGTCGCACACGAGGCGTTGGGGTTTACGTACATTGGAGGGATGGATTCCCACACAACTTCGACACATATAGGAGTAGGAAGTGATCCAAGGACCAGCACGACGCTCGGTTGGAACATGTGATTATTGAAAAATTTCAAGAATAAATAATAAACTTGCAGAACCAAGTAAATCAACTCATGCAGGCGCAAGCCGCCCCTGTTAATTTGGGAGCAAGTCCTCCTCGACATCGGAGTAGCGTCGTGTCCACACATAATTCTGGACATAACGACGTGCAATTACCGATCGACGACATCGAGGTAATGTACATCTCTGGAATACTCCAAAGATAGACCTATAGGACGCCTTAACTAATTGTGTACCATTTTGTAGGAGTTGATGCCCTGCAAGCTCCAAGTGAGGATGGTTGGGTCGATTCCTATTGAGGCTAGGCAGGGTATGGTGTATCCATACCAGGAATGGGCGATCTGACATGGTGCCCGGTGGCGCAGGTTACGCTAAGTGCAGTGGACATGGTACATGACAATTTTATGGCCATCCCACCGAGATTCCCCGACGAAGAAATCGTAACACTAGGGAATGCCACGCACACTTTTATCCGATGGCCCAAGAAGGATATCGCCTTGGACCCTTGGTGGACACGATGTCGACAGACCTCTGCCTCTCCAATAGGACCCTCGATGAGTCCGCCTCAACCAAAGCTTTAGAAGGCCGCCACATCGCTTCCCGTTGAGAAGACGGCGAAGGGACAAGACAAGTGTGTCACCATATCGGTCCCTAAGGCGTCTCACAGGAAGACGTCCCTCAGCCGCCTCATTAAGGAGAAATCGAAATCGAAGAACATTAAGGCACCTCCCAAACCCGTGAAATACTCCTCGAAGTCCGTTGGTCTTGGTGCAGAAATAAAGAGCTCAGAGTACCTTGTCAAGCTTTGCATGATTGGTACTTGCGCAAAACCCGAGAGAAGGGGGGTCATACTGGAATCACCGTCAGATACGGGAGGGAGTATTTTCTCCACGAGCCTGGCCACTTCGTCGTGGGATTCGAAGACTTATTTGACCTGTAACATCCCAAAATTGGTTTGTGTTTCAAATGTAATAAAAATGAGGAGAAATTAAAACTTTTTCTCTGATCTTGATTTTTGTAATCAGTTCCATAATTCTTGTAAAGGAATTATGTGAAATCAAAAATCAAATTGCCATTTGGACACCAACACAAATATCTTTCAGGAAAATCTTGTGCCCAACCTTTGGAAATACTTTTCTTGGGTCTAGGGTTGATGTTTGACACCTAAGAATTATTTCATAATTTTTAGAAATTATTTGATAATTTTTGAGGCCAGTCAAACCTTGGTCAAACCCTAATTCATCACCTTCTGGAATTTTTGGAGACAAATGCAGTGCATAAAAGTCTTTGAAAATTTTATATAAGGTTCTTCATGCAGTCAGCAAGCTCCAGTTAAAATTTCATAAATTTTGGAGTTTGTTTGCTATCCCAAATAATTTTTCAAAAATCAGCCTTTAAATTCAAACCCTAAGCGGTTTTCACATTTCCTTGGGTTCGAATCGGACTCGGGCTCGAGCCACTTGACTCGGCCCATCAACTAACTCGCACCGCCTCGATGCGTTTGGGCGCGGCGTTGTCGCGTCGTTGATCGGCATCGAGCGCCCACGATCGCGTGAACGTTCGGACCATCCGAGCGCCATCCATGTGAACCGTTGGATTCTAAATCGAGAATCGATTGGCGGAATGTTCGGACCATCCAACGCCTCGCGCAATATGAACCGTAGGATCCAAATCAACGGCTCGGACTAAAATGGGCGCTCAAACCGTTCTAATCACCCGTTGCTTTTGGACCGTCCGATTTAAATCCAACGGTGGGCGGCTATCGTCTACCTCCGTCGCTCGCTCGCCATAGTCAACCGTAGTGGGTGAAAATTTCGAGCGTGGCGTCGTCGGTCACTTCTCCTTTCGCCAACGGCTCTTAGCATTTAATGCTTCCGTCCCGCGCCCAGAAGTCTTCGTCCTCCTCGAGTGCACTTGCTCCCATCGCCTCGGTCGACCTCAACACGAGCCCCACCATTTTCCCTCCCGTTGCTTCTTCCTTGCTCCTTCGGCTATAAGACTCCCCAGTGGCTTCCTTATCCTCCTTTGAACACCCGAGCTCTGACTTCACTTCTAGCGCTGAGTGAGCTCAAATTCAATTTTCACCTTCTGGTCGCCATTGCCGCCATTGCCGAGCTTTTGAGTTCTTGGTGGAAGTGGTGCTCGGTCTTTCTTTCTCAAATCCTCGTGCCTTAGCTCCTCTCTCTCTCTGTGAGCAATAGCCCTCACTCATTTTTTCGTTTGCTTGCAGAGTAGATTAATTGCGGATTTCCCCTTTTGGGCAAGTCCCCATTCTTCTTCGTTGGGTGAATCAACCCTTCTTTGTGCCTTCTTTGGGCTCAGGTAAACCCTCTTTAGTCCCTAGTTGATTGGCACCCGCTTGCTTGGACCGCAGCAGAGCTCAATTGCTATTTTCGTTTTTGACCGTTTTCGGTCATCTCTGTCATCTCCGGCTTGCCGGCGTTCTAGAACGCCGCAGCTGAAATTGTTGGTTCCTTTGGGTGCGCGAGTTTGTTAGCAACCCATTTTGGGCCTTTGCTCGCACCGCCGTGACCAGAGTCGCCGGCGGCGAGCCGTTCTTTCCCGGCCATTTTTGTCGGACGAGAACAGGCGACGTTTGGCGTAGGTCATTGTGGACCGTTGGATCCAAGATCAACGGTCCCGGTTCGAGTGAACGTTCGGACCGTCCGAAAGGTTCGATCCGTGTGGACCGTTGGATCCAAGATCAACGGCTCCTATGCGTGTGAACGTTCGGACCGCCGAACGTCCCGATCCACGTGAACCGTTGGATCCAGATCCAACGGTGAGCGTTTAGGGAATTGTGAATCCCGCGCGCGCGCGTTAGCACTGGAACGCGGGCCGTCGGATCTTTGATCGACGCTCCTCGTTCGGCCACGTCGTTTTAATTCCTGATTTCCCGAAAGGATTTATTTGTCAACTGAAAAATATGATAACTTGTAAAATGCATAACTAATTCATTTCAAATCCTTTTCGGTTGATTCAAATTTTGTTGGTTATGTTTTTGACTAGACTTTAATTTAAAAATGTTTCCAGACCCAGTATAGCTCCGGAAAATTTTGCTAATGAATAGTAGCATTTTTGATTTATAAGAGCTGAGCAAAATTGTTTTGGCCATATCTTTTGCATTGAGAATCCAAATCAATTGGTTCTTGTTGCTTGAGTTCCTAAAAATCATGCTCTTTCTACTGTAAAAATTTGAGAGCTTTTTGTTGAAGTTGGCTGTTGGATCTTTTCGGTTTCTTTTGCCTTATTGGTTCTTTTTGGTTCTTTCGATAGGATCCGAAGGGCACACTGATACCGAGAGTGATCCCCAGCAACATCTTGACCCACAACAAGCAGGCAAGCAGTTTGATCATGTTAATCCTATTATTTTACAAGTTTAATATTTTGAATTCAACTGTATGTATGCATTGCTACTTTGTGTTAAATTATGGTTAGTTGATCCTATAGTTGCATAATCTGTAGGATGTTGTTTATTCTCTACTACTTGAGCCTAGGTTATTTGCTGTGATTAGAGTTCGATGGATGGACTCTTGTCACTTAGTAGAATACGAATCGTTGTGCTTAGCCATGCCTAGTTCGGTAGCTTTGGGCGATCATCGACTTAGTCGATGGTCTTGATCACACAAAAATTATTATTCTTCCATTATGTCCAGCACTTTGTGCTTTGTTAATTTTGTAAAGTCAAAAATCTGAAAATGGCAAAATTGATTTGGACTTGGGCAAGTGGTTGGATGGTGGGTTATTGGGTTTGTGGATGTCTTGCCTAAGTCAACAAGGACCGAACATCTTGTGTCACACTCTCCAAGCATTTTTGCGTACTAACCACATGAGGGTTATATGGGACCCCTCTTGACCTAGTACTTTGGAGTGTGTTATCTCCGAGTCGCAGGAGGAGCGTTGTGTGTGTTGTGTGAAAAAGGAATTGTGTTCTTGTGTTTGTGTTGGGTGTGCGGTGGTGGGGATTGCCGGGAAGGTTCTCCACCTCGAGGGGCGTCGCAGTTGTCCAAGGCTTTACCTGTGATTTGTAGTTGTCCGAGGTGGGCCACGACCCGACACAACGTATGGGTTTCTATCCATACAGGCGACTCAAAGGTAATACATAATATTGGAAAAGTCTCGTAGGACTTAGCCGTCTTGCAGCATACCTAAGGAAGTGTGCTTAATAGCTTGGCAAAAGGCGGTCGACATGTGGGTAAGTTGGTACACCTGCGAGGATAAAACTATTCGAATAGCCTCGTCCTAGGTTATGGACACGCTTGGTTAGGTTTTGCAAGAGTTAGACTTCAACCTTTTAAATTAAAATTTGACATGGTTGGCATGAATGGGTAATTCATGCTATTGTTGTGGTGACTAATGGTTTAGTCACTTCCAGGATTGTTGTTGTTTCCTACCTACTGTTAATTTGTTGTCTTTTGCGCTTATTTGAACATTAAAAACAGATTTGTTAAATTGCTTTCAATCTATTATATTATTGCAAATGAAAACTTGCTTCATGCTAAAATGAAACCTCCACCTCTTCGTTGATTAAGCTTGCATGTAGTATATGTACAGTGTTTGTTATTCCACATGTAAGTCTTGCAGTACATTCAAAGTACTCACCGGCTTTTTAAATTTGCTTTTGTTTGCAGGGGGAGAAGGTGAGCCCCAAGGGCCTCACTTTTGTGAGATGTGCTTCGGGTTTGGCGACTAGCTTGGCGGTCCGGTCGGTTGCCTTGTGGGTTAAAGGCACACTGATTGGCTCTTTTGTTGTAGCCATCTTATGGCACTTTTGCTTCATTGTTTAATTGTTGTTGTTTCTTTTATTGTTGGCGGTTGGCCTCTCTTTGTAATGACTCGGTTTAATATTATTAATACTTACATTCTATTACGTGTTTGGTTCTATGTGGATGAATGGAATTGATACATAAATTTTGTGATGAGGTGTGTATCTTGCACTCTGGGAAGTATACATGTCTCGAGTCTCGGATTATCTGCTTTGTGATGCTAGGACCGAATGGATGGTTAAGCATTACAAGCCGGATAAACCGGGGTCTCACATGACCTATACAACCTAACTGCCCTCGACGCCTCACTTCTACGATGCTGGACACTGTAAGTGTGTACAATCAATTTCTACACTCACGTGATACCGATAAATATCATAACTCATTGCTTATGTACATATACATTATGAAATGTGCCGTCGAATCAAAGAACGGTGGGTTTCCTCGGCCCTACGTGGTCTCTGAGCAAACAATCAACCAAGGCGCATCATCGTCGAGAATTACATAAAAATAGGATTGCTTGCTCTGAACGACAAGGACTACATAATGGTGCCCTACAACCAGAAGTAAGTGCTTCAATATTTGCTATACAAATTACGTTTCAACATAGGTTTATGACTATAGCGACATACATGAGTAGGTTCCACTGGATTCTTATGATTCTTGTTCCAAAGAGGAACATGGTATTGTACCTTGATTCTCTACTCAACAAAAATCACGACTTCACCCTTCTTAAAGGAATACTCGACAGGTATGTTCATTTTCTCCGCACATAACTCTATTGTAGTCTTCCTTCATTTGAAATGGATGAGGATAACTTTTTTGAATCATGTAGGGCGTTCATCGGCTATGTTGCCGATGGAGGTTTATACAAGGGAACGAGCGCCACACTGACTCACAGGATGCGATTTTCGGTACGCGCTACAACACAATAATCATATATCATACTCCGAAATATTGCGTTTGGAACTGACTGTACATATATATATATAATTCTATTTTTGTAGTGCCGCCAGCAAAAACGAGATCACCTATGTGCATTCTACGTATGCCATCATATGCAGCTATTGATTGCTTCTAAGACGCACGATCCCCAGGTTTGTCAATCTCGTAATAATTATTTCCTACTTATAAATTTAAATATATATGCTTACTACTTTACTCCTGCTAGCGACAGGACTTGAACATAGAGTTAAATGCACTTGAGATGGACCAGGTCACGCACGTTCGAGAGGAGCTCTGCGGCTTTATCAAGGCAGATATAGTTAACACCACCGGAGAGTTTCACGCCGTCGACACCGATAAACGACCTCGAAACAATTGATTCAATATTGTAATTCACTTTGACTGGTTGTAATTCAATTTGTAACTCTAGCGATAATACTTGAAACATTCTTTTGTAATTGATTTTGAGTTAAATGATCACTTTGAGTTGTCAACAATTTTTTGTGATATGTTTCTGCTTGTTAGTTTTCAGAGGGCATGGTTAGCAATTTCTGAGGCTAGTTGAAAATATGATAAAAATTAGGTAGGATAAAAACCGTCTGTGAAAGGCAGATATCACAGACGGTTCCAACCAAAAACCGTCTGTGATATGACGGTTTGTTAATACAACCGTCGGTGATATGCAGTTTATCACATACGGTTGTATTAACAAACCGTCTGTGATACCTTAGTATCACAGACGGTTCTTGGTTGGAACCGTTTGCGATATCTGCCCTTCACAGACGGTTTTTTGTTAAAAATCGTCTGTGATAAGATTTATCACAGACGATTTTATCACAGACGGTTAGTTCTTGGTTGGAACCGTCTGCGATATCTGCCTTTCACATACGGTTTTTTGTGATAAGACTTATCACATACGGTTTTTCAACCGTCTGTGATAACCGCTTGTTATCACAGACATAGTTTTTCTGTAGTAGTGTCTTATAGCTTGTCGGTGTATTAGAACCGATCTTACGTAAAGATTATTTGATTCGGGGGGTCTCCTAAGGATGAGATCACGCAGAGTGGATTGACACGGGATGTTTAGACAGGTTCAGGCCTTCTCCGGAGAGAATAATAACCCTAATCCTGTGTGTATGGTATTGTTGATGATCTAGCAAAGGACTAAAACTATTACAGAGAATAGTGCTTGTGTTTCTACTTGACTAGCCCTTGTTTGCCGTTGTTCTTCTCTGTCCCCTTTGTCTCTCTGTTTGATGCCCTTATATAGTCGTGAAGAAGTAGCCGTTTTGCCTGCGAGATGTGCCTAATTAATGTAGTGCAGGCGCATGATGGCGATAATTACGGCGCCTTGACTTCTTCACGCCATCCGCAATTATCTTCGGAGATAATGGGGTATTTACACACCATTAATACGCCGGAATAATAGTGCGTGTAGACCGTTCGGTTCCTTAATCAATTGGACCTACTCGTCAGTAGGTTTGATTATAAGGTGGTCGTAGTTTTCACGGTCGTAGAGGACTTACGACCGGTAGCGATAAATAGAAGGACTTACGACTATGTAGTGGTCGTAGAAGGACTTACGACCATGATATAGTCGTAGCAAGGCTTACGACTATGGGGGTGATTGTAGAAGAACTTACAATCACTTGTTAGGCCTCTCCCTTATAGATATAAGGGTACTACGGGGACTATGTGACATCATATTTACCCATAATAAAATTATAGATAAAAGATAAAATGAGGATTATTAGATCCTCGTCATCTAGCCCCGACTTTAAGTGAAAGTAACTTACTTGGTAAAGGTTTAGTAAATGGACTTACGACCATGAACATGTCGTAGAAAGATAGTCGAAGGAAAAACTCTTAGATTGATACTTCCTTTGACGTAAAGATTTGGTCAAGAAAGTAATTTTACTTGGAGGTGATGAAACGAACCTAACTTTCCCGAGCAGGCCATCTGGGAATTGCAAACAATCTCTCAGATCTGTTGATGAGGCGGTTCTCGGCGATTGCAATCGTGAAGATTGCTTACGACTATCAAAAGTCAGAAAACCCTACGACCGTCCCGGTGGTCGTAGTAGGGAATCGGAGAAAAAGCCTTCCGATTGATATTTCCTTCGACCGAAATACTTGGTCAAGAATGTAATTTAAGCTTGGGGTGACAATACGCACCTAATTTTTCTCGAGCAGACCATCAGGGAATTGCAACCGGCTCTCACGGACTTGTCCGATGAAGCGGTTCCGGCGGTACAACCAACTCCTCTGAGACCTATAGGCGAGGCGGTTTCGGCGGCGGAGATCGTCTTGATTATAAAAACTTACCAGAGGTAGACTTGGGTTTTACTTTTCCCCAAATCACTCCATTGTTCTTGAGCTCTTGCTTTCTTCGTCCTCGACTAGGTTTCATCTTCTCCGCCGCCAACCCAATCAAAAAACTTCTTGCTTCCGGCGAAATGGCCAAGAGAGTTTACGAATGGGAGGAATCGGAGATGGATGCGCTAAGATCAAGATCTTGGTCGATCTTGGAAGATCGAGAGAAGGCTCGGTGAAGTGGATTCCGCTATCGGGCAAAGATCGCCATCGGGGAAAATGGGCAAATCCGTCTTCCAAGCGTATTGTGAGTGCGGCCTTGATTACTGCCCACCCCTTTCTTCTGAGAGTACTCGAACACTTTGGGGTGGGCGGTGAACTTAGGTCCCAATTCCATTACCATGTTGAGTGTGTTCGTGTATCCATGCGAGGCATACACAGGAATTCCGGCGGATCTCGAGCTGTTCCAATATTATTATGGGATGGCTCGACAAGCCGAATTGCCGGAAGTCTGTGATCTCAAGCTCCACGACTCAAGTCGAAGGAGTACATTGAGCTTTACCCGGTCTTCGTGGCGGGTTTGGAGGAAGAGGTGGTTCTCTTTGGAAGGTCACCTCTGAAGACGACCTTTCTTTTGAGGGAAGGTCGCTGAAAAGAAATCTTCATGGGACTCAACCCTGAAGATATCAGTAGGATTAGCCCTTATATTCAAGCTATTAAGGACTTGAAGGAAGAAGGGTGGACCGGATGGCATGTGGTGAAGGATTTCATCACCGCCCGAATCGATCCTCTGAAGAAGCGAGCATCTCCTATGTGGAGGTACTCGGGAAGAGGAGACCCCACCGAGACTATGAGGAGGGTAAGCAATTGTCGATTTAGCTCTTCGTTTGGTCTTTCTTAACCTTGTCTAATATTTTTATCTGTTTACGGATCTTTCCAGCCGAGGTTGACTCAGTCGACTCATTTGTGAGAAGTCTCCGCCACTCAGAGGCGGTTCCTCAAGTCATTGCGGTTTTATCATGAGATGAAAAGATGGATCGCCTAAAGGTAATCAAAAATCGATTCTTTCTTTAGGACTTTATAGTCGTAGGAGATACTTACGACTAATGGTGATCGTAGAATATCTTACGATCAATAAAAAGTCGTGAAGAACTTACGACTTAGTACTAGTCGTAGAAAAACTTACGACTAATTAGTGATTCTTCTTTTACTGTTTTGCTTTACGAGAAAGTAGGCATGGAAAATCGTCGGACGACGAAGAAGTCGCTTACGATGACTATTGGCGCCGGGTTGTCGAAAGACAAAGCTCGGCTCCTCCTCGAAAAGGCGTCGACTTGTAAAATCTGCAGACAAGGGGAGCAAGCTCGAGCTCTGTCTTCGACCGGACCTCTACAAGACTGCGGCGGTGTAGTTATATCTGAAGCCGAGGTCGCGGTAGTCGAAGCCGAGGAGGTTGAAGCGGTGAACCTCTTAAGCGCAAACCTCGCAAGGCTAAGGTACCCTTCTATTATGACACGGAATCTTTCGCGATCGGTGCCACTCCTAGTTTTATTAAGCAAGCGGAAAGGGAGAACTGGAAAGATTTTATGTCTTTATGAAGGAGGATGCAAGACATCGGCACAACTGCGGTGAGGCGATCTTTATACGGAATGGTCGAGGCCGATCTCGTCCATCCAGAGAATCGAGGAACGAGCCACGGTCCTGTTCCAACTCTGACCAGGCGTGATCGTGGTGAGCCAATTGTTGAACCTCGACCGGGCGTGGTCGTGGAGAAGAAGAGGTCCTCCGTTGGGAGGATTGCTCCAAAATTCTGGTTAAGACCAGTGCGGAGGTATGTGAAATGTACTAAAGTGTAAGAACGACATTTACCTTTTTCTTTTCACAACTGATTTGCTTTTCTTTATTTGATCAGACTCCTTGAAATTTCCTGAATGCTTCCATCGAGAAGTCCATTGCCATCCCTTGATTCTTCGGGAGGTAGCAATGGAGGTGGTGAAGCATCACCTTTGGCCCAGTGGCCGATGAAGTCGAGACTCCCGAGTGACTCCCACACTGCTGAAATTGTAGCTCGACTCTTGAGGTAGCGGCGTTCTTCGTTGAGGTGGTACTCACGATTCTTGAGGTCGTAGAGACAACGAGGCACTTGTGGAAGCCTCTGGTCAAGGTGGTGAACGACTGCGCACCACTCTAGGAAGGAAAATGTAGGGCGTTCCTTCCCTACCCAAGAGAATTCTGAAAGCGAAGGAGAAAATTTCACTTACGTGGTGACTTCTTTGGTTCTGCCTCCGTCGTAGGGTCTTCTGCTTACAAATCTCGTGACCGAGTCCCCCATCCCAAAGATATTCCCAATATGGAGAATACTTTTGATAACGAGCGCCTTGAGAAGGTGTGGTGGGACAAAGTTGCGAGGATAGATAAGTCTGCGACACCCTGACTTTGTATATTCAACGTTTGCTAGGGCGACTATGAATGTAAGTATCTTGAAATACTTATATCGTGGCTTTTCTTCCTTTCTTCTTGTTTTCTTTTTGCGAAAGCTCGGAGCAAATTCTTTGTTGTCGGTGAGTATCATCGACAACTTTTAGAACTAAGACAGAGAAAGAACTACTCTGCAGAGGCGAGAGGTGGTAAGTCACTTATCATTCATAGTTGTTTTCGACTTAAATACTCGTATGATGCTTTACGAGAATAGTCATGGAAGAAACTCATGACAAAGTGTTAGTCGTAAAAAGCTTACGACTACTTACGACCAGATAGTGGTCGCAGAAAGACTTACAACCATTCGTAGTCGCAGAAAAACTTACGACTAGGTCAGTGGTTGTAGAAGTATTTATAACCATTCTACTGATTTTTATCTCCATCTCTGTCCTTTGTAGGTTAAGCGGTGATTCAAAGACCTTAGCCGACTCGCTCGACTATGAAAAGAGGAGTCGAGGAGGCTAAGGAATGAAGTATTAACCTCTCGGAAAGACTTGAGAGGTTGTCTCACATCTAAGAAATTGCGGGAAAAAATAAGCGATGAAGTCTTGAACTTAAGACTGCTTTTGAGTTTTAACCTTTATCTAACTCTCATTTCTTCTTGAGATAAAGAAAATGAGATGAAGAAGCTCGATGAAGTTGGAGACAAATCTTTGGTCATTCAGAGTTTTCCGCATTACCAAGAATAAGGATCAAGAACTTGAGGTTACGAGAACTCAAGTCACGAGTAAGTAACTCTTTACTGTTGTCCTTTTGAGTGTTTTCCTTTTTAATGTCAATTCCTTGTTCGTAAATTGCGCCCAATTGAGAATCCTTGAGGTGAAATCCAAGCAAAGACCTTGATTCGCAATGAGTCCGTCGCATTGCTAAGATGAATCAGAGGACATCGAGCGTGGGAGCAAAAGCATCTTTGGCCTGTTGCTTTCCATCGCGAAGAGGTCAAGAAATTGGATTCTCAATTAGTAGGTAAGAAATGCTTTTACCTACAAATATCTTTGTGTTATGTTCCTCTAGAAGTATTTTTGTTTGACCGTATTATTCTTTTGAACAAGTGGTCGAGAACAAAAGCTTCGTGAGGCTTCGACTTGTACCCAACAGAGATGGAGTCGATGAAGACTAGTCTTCAAGGCAACATCACTCTCTGAACAATGTGCTTAGTGAGCTACATTACGAGGGAAAACTCCTCGAGAAGATACTATAGTTTGCTCACACAAGTACTATTGGAGAACAAGTCGGAAAATTGCAAGAAATGGTGACCACTCAAGGCTAATCAAATTTGAATCAATAAGGGAGGCGATCGAAGGCTGCATGAAGTTACGCTTTGGCGAAACTTAAAGCTCAAGATCCCCGCCTTAATGTTAAACCAATCGAAGCCGACTTGATCGTCTGAATCGAGGCAAGTCGTCGATTGTGGAAATCTGATCGATTGGCAAAAGGTGGCGGAGGAAATGCAACTAGGCTCTCCCCTTGAGTAATCTTGTAACTACTTTGTAAAGCGGACAATTTTTGTTGATGAGTAATATATGATCCGCCTTATTTCACGAAAATCATCTTGTCGAGTAGTTAGTAACTCAAAAGATAATAAGCGAATGAAAGGCGAATGAAAGACTAAGAATTGAAGTCAAATTAATAACTTTATCCTAGCCCCGACTATTTGTTTAGATTGTTTAGACAATCTAAATAAATAGTGTTTAACAGGTTTTACGAAAACAAAGAGAGGTTTATTTAACTTATAGCTTTTGTTACGGTTGTCAAGCATTTGGTCGAAAGAGTTAAAACGACTCGTCACTAGGAAGTTCCTTCTAGTGGGCGGGACCACGTCGTAGAAGGAAAGGCTTCGACTAGGTGATGTTTTCATTTCCGACTAGTTTAATTGAACCAAGAACGACAACTTGAGTTAAGCAGACGTCTTAGAGGACTTTAGTAATTCGTTCGTCCTTTTTGGTGGACTTGATAAGTCTTTTCGATAGCAAAGTAGGAGGCGAGCGGCGCTAGGAAGTTTCCTTCTAGTGGGCGAGGACCACATGCGAGAGAGGAAAGACTTCGACTAGGTGTGTCTCTTCCTTGACCGCTTAAAACAAATCGAGTACATCAAAGGTGGTCGAACAAATGTAAGAAAGTGTACTCTACTTAGAATATTTTTGAATTGATCAAAAAATAGACTAAGATTGAGAGAGTTGGCTTTGAGAACATTTCGATTGGATAGAACCGGGCTCTTTGTCTTGGCAAAAAAATGAGTAACGAGTCAATGCTTGGAAATTCCTTCTAGTGGGCGAGAACCACATGCGAGAGAGGAGAAGTTTCGTCGGATGGCGTTTCTCTTTTCGGCCAAAGTAAAGAAAACGGGTGTTCTCATATCATAGTCGAAAGATTAAAAAGCACTACTCGAAAATAAGGCAAAAAGAGGTAGAAAGAACACGGACTTTTATTGCTTGAGAAATCGGTCACACATAGAATTTGCGTGGCGGTCGATGTTCCAAGAGTTTGAGAGAACTCGTCCATCTTCCATTGCTAGTCGTGCAGACCACCGCGAGTTACTTCGACCATTGTGTAAGGACCTTCCCATTTAGGGAAAGTTTATTCAGTTAGACTTGGATTGGCGAGCCTCAATACCAAGTCACCTCTGACAAAGGCTGCGAGGTTGGACCTTACGATCATAGTATCTGCTTGAGGGCTTGTTGGTAGGCCGCGAGCAATTAAGGCTAGGTTTCTCCTCTCTTGAGTAGGTTAATGTCATCTGCTCGAAGTTGTTCTGATCCGAGTTGTTGAAGGTTTCAACTCGTGTCGACCGCAATTTTAGCTCGGAGGAAGCATGGCCGACTCAGAACACTAGAAAAAATGGTGTTTCTCCCGTTGCTCATTGGTGGTTGTCTGAATGCCCATAATATGGAAGGTAATTCTTGTACCCAAGCCCCGAGCGCTTAACAAGTGATCGAAGACTCGAGTTTTAATTCCTCGCATTATTTGGCGTTTGCACGTTCAACCGCCCCATTACTTTGGGGATGTGCAGCGAAGCATAACATAACTTGGTACCCAACTCGTCGCAAAATTCACGAAATTTTGCACTTGCGAGTGTTTACCATTATGCGTAATTATCCGACTTGGTACTCCAAATCGACTAATTCGCTTCTCATCATGAACCTTTTGTTTGCTTAGTTGTTATCGATTCTGAGTTCACTTGATCCATTTGTGAGCGTGTCAATAGCCACAAAAGGAATTGAAACCTCACGGAGCTTTGGGAAACGGTCCTAGGATATCAAGCCCCAGTGCAAAAGGCCAAGAAAGAGGTATTGTTTGTAATGCTTGAGTGGTTGGTGTATCATCTACCATGAAATTGTACTGGACACACTTTTTAACCACCTCTTTAGCATCGTACAGGGCTGTAGGCGAGTAAAAACCTTGTCGAAAGGCTTTACCAACTAATGTTCTGTAGGAAGCATGCGTCCCACAGATGCCACTGTGTATATCGTGAAGGAGTGTTATTCCTTCATTTTGCGGAATGCATCGCATGAGTATCCCTTGGGTTCCTCGTTTATAGAGGACTCCTTCAACCAAAGTATACATTTTGGCTTTTCGGGATAATCGATCTGCCTCAAGATCATCTTCGGGTACGGAACCCTTGCAAAGATACTCGTAGATGGGAGTCATCCAGGTATCCTCGTAATCTAATGAGGCCATCTCAAGAGGAGGTGCCTCTGGTTCTTCGACCAGAGACGGTTTTTGGAGTTGCTCCAAGAAAACTCCTTTTGGTACTATGGATCGGGAAGAAGCCATCCGAGCAAGTTGGTGCGAGAAATTATCCTTCGAGGATAAATTGTACCTCGAAACCTAAAAATGTTTTTCTAGCTTACGTACTTGATAAGTACCGAGCCATTGTTGAGTTAGAGCAGCGGTACTCTTTCCCAATTTGATTCACGACTAGTTGAGAGTCTCCTCTTACGAGTAGTCGGCGAATCGAGAGTGCTTCGCGGCTCGTATGCCGCCTAGCAAACCTTGATACGCCACATTGTTAGTGGCACGAAAGTTTAATTGTATGGCATACTTTAAGGTTTCTCCGGTAGGAGATACG
Source organism: Hsuehochloa calcarea (assembly GCA_036346395.1). Taxonomy (NCBI): domain Eukaryota; kingdom Viridiplantae; phylum Streptophyta; class Magnoliopsida; order Poales; family Poaceae; genus Hsuehochloa; species Hsuehochloa calcarea. Next base: position 63,240 of record JAYEVG010000029.1, on the reverse strand, counting down.
GGACCACCCGACCCGAGCCACTTAAAGTGAGTGACCCGTCAAAGTACATCATCCAGTGGTCGTGGGAATCGTCTTGGGATCTGAGCAGTTCAGATTTGTCCATTCGGCGACAAAGTGCGCCAAGATCCGGGATTTTATGGCGTTCGGGACACGAAATGGAGTCGAACTCCCAAGTTCGGTGACCATTTTGCCATGCGTCCATTGTTTCCTTATTATGGAGGATTGCTCCCAAAGGAAACTCGGGCAAGACTGACTATTTTGTGCGCTGAAAATAATGCATGATTTCCTCGAAGACATGAGGAGGGCATACGAAGTTTTGGACACGAGGGTAACGCTCCTTAGGCCGTGTAAAACTTAACTACGTAATAAACCGGTCGTTATGCGTTTTCACGTTCTCGACCAATCTGCGCGCTTCTTTGCTGTGGCGTGGCAGCTAGGTAAATTAAGGCGTCTCTTACGGCTTTGGAGAAACCAGAACAGGAGCACTCGAAAGATACCTCTTGACATCCTCAAATGCAATGTTTGCCTCGTTCGACCACTCAAAACCTTCATGTCTCCTGAGAAGTTTAAAGAAAGGTAGTCCTTTTTCTCCTAGTCGTGCGATGAAACGACTTAAAGCCGCCATGCACCCAAAGAGTTTGGACTTCCTTTTTGTGTTTGGAGGTCGCATCTGGAGGATGGCCTTTATTTTTTCAGGATTTGCTTCGATTCCTCGTTCAGATACTAGGAATCCAAGCAATTTTCCTGAAGAAATTCCAAACACACACTTCTCTGGATTAAGTTTTAAATGGTGCTTTCTGAGGTTGTCGAATGTTTCTTGTAGGTCGATGATATGATTAAGTCTCTTAATGCTTTTTACGACTAGGTCATCAACATAGGCTTCCAAATTCGGCCTAATTGAGATGAAAAGTCGATTGCATTAAGCGTTGAAAAGAAGCAGGCATTCTTTAGACCAAATGGCATTTTGATATAACAAAAGGTACCAAATGGAGTAATGAATGCGGTCTTTTCTTCATCGTTTAGACACATATTGATCCGGTGATATCGAATATGCATCTAAAAACTTAATATTTCACAACCCGCATAGAATCAACGGTGATCAATACGAGGTAAAGGAAATCATCTTTTGGACAAGCTTTATTAAGATCGATAAAGTCTCGCACATCGCCATTTGCCGTTTGACTTTTTGACCATTCTGAGGTTAGCCAACCACTCTGGGTGATTGACTTCTCTTATAAAGCACGCCTTAAGTAGCTTATCCAATTCGATTTAATAGCATCTCGTCGATCGAGGCAAATCTCCGTAATTTTTGTTTCTGGTACTTTATCGGTAGTAAAGCTAGCACGTGCTCGATCACCTCCACAGGGACTCGGGCATGTCGGATGCTTGCCGCGAAGACATCTGCGTTAGCTCGGAGGAAGGTAATGAGGCGTCTTCCTATTTGGGATCGGAAGTCTCCCAATGCGAGCAGATCTTGAGGGTTTCTCTGCGTCGGAGGAACCTCTTTGACTTGGTCGTTCGGCTTTAGTGCGCTTTGAAGCCGACTTGCTAGTCGGGTGACTTTCATCTCGAGTTGGTATTTGACCAACCATCTCGAGGATCGTGATCGTGACTATCGCCATCTTTTGTCACATTGAATTGTGATCACTCCTTTGGGACTGGCATCTTAAGACATTGATACCCATAATGAGTAGCCATTAAGAATTTTGCCAAAGTTGGTCGTCCGAGTATGGCGTTATATCTTGCGATCGAAATCGACCACATCAAAGGAGACTTTCTACGTCTCGAAATTACTTGGCGAGCCAAATGTTAAAGGAAGAGAAACTTGGCCAATGGGTTTGGCGAAGACCCGTGCGATTCCATGGAAGGAATATCGTCATCGCCTTACCTTTGTCCCGGTACTTGCATCTCATCCGGGCTTTGGTAAATAATATGTTCAAGCGCCACCATCAACCAACACTCGATTTACGAGCGGTTGTTGATGGTGGGTTCACCACTGTCGAAATCGACTGATCGACTCATAGTGATCGGCGATCGTCCTTCTCAAAAGAGATGGTAACTTCCGACCACTTGGTAATTTATTGACAAGAGGAGTATGTATGGAATTTACCTCGTCCGTGACTTTAAGTTGTCGTTTGGAGTCGTATCGATGATCCTCCATAGATATGCTCAACGGTATGGTGCGGATCTTGGAATGGCATCTCCTCATCATCGGCGACTTCGACCATTCGTATGTCCTACCCGCTTTCGAGTAGGGAGCGGTGCTTTCCGTTGTAGTAGTCCTCGAGCTTTCTTTGGAAAACTTCGGCGATTCTATGAGGTCATGTCCTTCCTTTTTATGAAAAGGACACCATCTTGGTTTGTCGTTCCTACGATCGTGGCGCTTACCTTTGCCTTGATCGGGGTTCGACTTGGTGGTTTAGGGCTCTCTATCTTTTACGGCCAAAACCTCCTTGAAACCACTAGTTTGTGGCTTTTGACTTTTATTTTCTTCTTGGACTTTTTGCTTTTTGTCCTTACCAACCTCACTGGCTCTCGAAGAGCGTGTGTTTCTCGATCGATAGTGTTATTCCACTCGATTGCCTCGAAGCGATTGCATATCGATCGGCCATCTCAAAGAGTTCTAAGACAGCGGTGTTGGGAGGATTTAAAGCAATATCCTCTGTTATTCTTCTACTACGGACTCCTTGCTTAAAAGCCACGATCACGGAGGAGTCGAAATTTCGGAATTGAATTACGAACGACTAAAGCGTTTGATGAATTAGCGCAAAGTCTCGTTGTTGTTCTGTTTGATCGGTGCAAGTCGTCTTCCTTTCGGGCGGTTGTATGTGCCTTGGAAATTTGCTGTAGAAGATCACAGAGGTGTTGCCAAGAGTAGATCGACTCGAGTGGTTGGTTTAATAACCACGATCGGCGGATCCTTCGAGCACGCTTGGAAGGTAATTCGCCATTCGTGCTCTCCTCCTCCTGCTTCCGGACGGTGTTGTATAGATCTGAAGAAACTTCGATGGGATTTTGAGATCCATCAAATTTCTCCATGTTCCTTTGTCGAAAATGAGGTGGCGTGAGCGCTCGAAGGTCGGCGAAAATGCGGCATCCGTAATTACTTCTTGCGCCTTCTTTGTAGGAAAGAAGGGTTAATGTCGCCAGTGATCGTATCTGACGATACCGACAACGGTGACTGCTACATTGTAGGTCTCGATTCTTGAGGAATACTCCTCGTAATCCACCGTTGTGAATTTCTTTGCGGAGTAGTGATTGATCACCTCCTGAGGGCTACTTGATCATCGGCCGATCGAAAAGTATTTCTCGGATAGGAGATCGATGTGACTTATGACCGTGTCGATTCCTCGCAGAGAAATATTCGATTGGTAGTAGTGAAGAAATCGCATTACTACGACTACGAATGTTGTTGACGAGTACTTCGGTCTTGTCATCACAGTTCGAAGCCTTTGCGCAATCTCCTCAGCAAAGAGATCGTATCCTGGCGTTCGAGCAAGCTCTTGATTGGGATTCTCAAGCAAGTCGTTGATGTCCTGGAGTTCTTGTACCTCCTGTGACTGATATTGAATGCGCCCAGGCAGGTTCTTCTGGGCTGCAATTTTCTTTCTTCGGATGACCTCAAAATCCTCCCGTCGGATCTTTGAGGCCTTCTCGATGGAGTGCGAGAATGTCGAGGATTTCTCTCGCGTTCATCAGTGTTGGTTCTCTCTGTCGCGGTGGTTCCCTTGCCATTACTACGAGGAGGCGCGGTGTGTGATCTTGGGGAGGTTCTCATTTCGTCCTCCATGAGATTGACTCTGATTTGAGGGAAGGACGAAGACCTCCCGTTGATGATTCTCACTTGCGCTTGAGGCCTCTCCGCTTGAGGAGTGCTCGAGAGACACCATCTGGCGACTTGGAGTAATCCCCTCCAGGTAGGGGAACTCCGGGTTATAACTGTCTCCATCCGCAAATGAGATCTGCGGAGGACAGTCGTATTCGTAGGAAAAGCATGCTTGATCCCACTATCTCTGGAGTTACCACGAGAGATAGGATCACAAGATCTTTGGTGGAGTCTGGAATGGTGGCTTCGGGACTTGTCTCACCAGTCGGACCGCCTTAAGGGAACTTGGACACTTAGAGGAAAAACTCTCATTGTGTCGTGAGTCCTCACAGGTGCGGTTACGTCGGATTGACCCTTGTCCTTGGAGGAATTGGCTCCTCTGTTGGGCGTATCGTTGTGGGGATAAGGATCCTCCTCAACTCCATTGATGGGATGGTTTCTGGAGAATAATCTCGGAGGCAACATCACCATCGTGGATGCATCACTCGGCTCGTAGTCGGCCGGCATCCATGTCGGCGTCTGCGTGTCTGCCAAGTCGAACCAGTTCTCCTCGTTCCATTCTCTGCCATGCTTGCATGAGATTGGAAAAAGAGAGTATGTTGACAAGAGATTACGGAAGATCCCCACGGTCGGCGCCAGCGCCGGTGTATTAGAACCGATCTTACGTAAAGATTATTTGATTCGGGGTCTCCTAAGGATGAGATCACGCGAGTGGATTGACACGGATGTTTAGGCGAGTTCGAGCCTTCTCCGAGAGAATAATAACCCTAATCCTGTGTGTATGGTATTGTTGATGATCTAGCAAAGGACTAAAACTATTACGAGAGAATAGTGCTTGTGTTTCTACTTGACTAGCCCTTGTTTGCCGTTGTTCTTCTCTGTCCCCTTTGTCTCTCTCGTTTGATGCCCTTATATAGTCGTGAAGAAGTAGCCGTTTTGCCTGCGGAGATGTGCCTAATTAATGTAATGCTGGCGCATGATGGCGATAATTACGGCGCCTTGACTTCTTCACGCCATCCGCAATTATCTTCCGAGAGATAATGGGGTATTTACACACCATTAATACGGAATAATAGTGCGTGTAGGCCGTTCGGTTCCTTAATCAATTGGACCTACTCGTGCGTAGGTTTGATTATAAGGTGGTCGTAGTTTTCCTGGTCGTAGAGGGACTTACGACCAGGTAGCAGTCGTAGAAGGACTTACGACTATGTAGTGGTCGTAGAAAGGACTTACGACCATGATATAGTCGTAGCAAGGCTTACGACTATGGGGGTGATTGTAGAAGAACTTACAATCACTTGTTAGGCCTCTCCCTTATAGATATAAGGGGTACTTCTGGGGACTATGTGACATCATATTTACCCATAATAAGAATTATAGATAAAAGATAAAATGAGGATTATTAGATCCTCGTCATAGCTATTAGAGTGAAAATCGTGTTGAATTCGATCAAAAAAAAAAGATAGTGGTCCTGTTCACAACCAGCCACTATATCTTGTCGTTGTTACTATTCAACAGTTGTCAAATGCTTGATTGATTGGTTTGGCATATGCCATGCAAAACAACCTATTCTTATCCTTCGCTCTAGAAAGGGCCTCTGTCTCCTCGAGCATCTTGCAAAGCGCAACTAGCTGGCTAAAAATTAAGAAATACATGTCGGGTGATTCGTGATACAAACTTACGAAGTGCTGAATTTTACACTCTTAGGTTGAAGTGAATGATTGATTTATCGATCCGAGAATTTCCTTTCAAAAAGAACAACAATTTGGACCCCAAAAAAAGAATCTAGGGTCTATACAATGCAAGAATTTCGTGAAAACAGCATAATCGTGTACGAATCAAATGAAACTCGCAATTTCAAATGCAAGCACGGCCAAAGGATGAGTCTAAGTACCGGGAAGAGAGAGAAAATATATAGCGGCGTGCACACGAGCTGCTCCATAGATAGAAGCAGGGTAAATTTAGTCCCACAATCTCAGTGAGATCCTTCCGACCACGCGAGTTGTAAGCATTATTGATTGTCGATCGGACCTGCACATATCAACTTGCAAAATAGTGTGGCAGTTCTACTATTCTTGTGGGGTTGTAAATGTTGGAAATTGACTCATTTATGAAGTCTATTTCCTTTAGTAATTACAAAGTATGCATAGTTTAGCGAGTCGTGGAAAGCAAAATAACTTGTAAAATTACGAACTGGTTGTGAGTTAGTTGTACATGATCATAGGCTGGTCGGGATAAATCTCAACCAGTTGTAAAGGACTACTAACTAGTTGTGACCAGAAACTACCTGGTCGTAATGAGTTACTACCTGGTCTTAAGCGACTACTACCTAGTCAGGGATCGTTATAACCTGATCGTGACCAGATACGGACTGATCGTAAGAATTTACGAGCTGATGACCAGATACAAATTGGCCATAAAGAGTTGTGATATGATCGTAACTAGTCGAAAGCTAACTGTGCATTTCTCTTTCCTTTTGTGTGAACTGGTCGAGAAGCTTTAAACACTGCATAAATATCATTAATTGGTTTGAATGAGCCGTTACTGGTGACTTAATTCAGGTTAATTACAACAGTTACTAGAGAGTAAATGTTTTGTCCTTATAAGGGTATGAAAACCTCAAGAATGAAACTGAACGAGAATTCCTCCGTTCTTTTCTAACTTCATCTTCCTCCTTCGATGAATTGGGTTGTAGTGTTGAGCTGTTGTACTATACCGACCTTCCTCCTCGGCGTGCACCGGGAAGGGAGGAGAGTGGCTATCTCCGAACAGTTGTCGCAAAGAGTATACGCGCAGGGTGATAATAAGATTTCTAGGCAACGTATCTGTGCGACCGCTCGGCTTTTTCCTCGACGTTGTCTACTTTCACGACCGCATTAGCTCCGTTTCATGTTCTTCGTCAAACCGTAGTGTAAATTGTTTGTGCGACCGAACAACTATATTATAATTCTATTCTCGTTTATGTTTTGAAGTACAATAAGTTGTCCGTTGTTAGTTTTACTTTATGCATATCTAATTATTTGCGATATTCAACATGTAATTAAATTTAGAATTAAAATACTGCACGTGTCTCCAACCGTAAACCCCACTGTACAGCGGCCCCACGTAAGCCGATCGAGCGACACGACGCCGTCTATGGAAATGGAACAGCACCCACTCGTACCTACGTTACGCTGCGTCAGCGACCACCAATACATTCATGTAGATGTAGCCGTGCCTCCGAACAGTAAACCGGGGCTGGCCCGTGGTCCACGGACAGCGCCCGCATGTCACGATTCACTGCTGCTTAATTGCGCCGGTTTGTTTCTGTTCGAGTACGGTACGGCGCAATCTGCTCTCGATCCTGCGACTCGGATACGCTCGTTTCGAATACGAGAGATCGACTGCCTGACCGCTTCAGTTAATGACGTACCCATTTCTTAATCTGCATCACTGGCTACTCGTTGCATACTTGCATATATGTACTTTAAATACACGTAACCAACTAGGAGTAGCGCTAGTAATTAATTCCTTTTGCTGTTACACGTACGTACGCAGAGATGGTCATCAAGTTTGAGAGAATCTCGATTGGCCGAACGGCTGGTGGTCGCCGTTATTTTAGCGCCACTGGAAGCTCGAAGGAAAATGCAACTTGTGCAGTCGTTATTGGCCGAACGGCTTTATGCAGTCGTGCGTGCGTATCTAAAAACGATCATGGTAATAGAAGCTCGAAGGAAAATGCAACTTAAGTAACGTAATTGAAGTATGAGTTTTGATGAAATAAAGTCATGATTATAATAAGTTAACCACTCTATATTCTGTATGTATCATGTAGTAAGTAACGTAATTGAAGTATGAGTTTTGATGAAATAAAGTTATGATTATAATAAGTTAACCACTCTATATTCTGTATGTATCATGTAGTTGTATGCCCTTAACTCTTTTCGAAAATATTTGCATGCATATGTACCTCTGTTACTCTCAAGCAATACCTCTGTTACTCTCAATCAATACATTAATTATGTGTGCAATAAAATTATCTTATTAGTTTACATGGTATTAGAGTACCTTACCCACGTATACACTGATGCACTATAGGCGATCTACCTTGAACTTATCGTCCCTTACATCGGTTGCTGCCGAACCGTGTGACTTCTATCTCTTCTACCCGCCATAATTTTTCTGCTTCAACCTCTAAGAGTAAGCTCAATTCTTAATCGATATCTCTCAGCTGCTACCACTTTCAATGCAATACTCTATCACATAGTTATTTTCTACTTCTCTCCAATTATCGCATAATGATAACCATTGTGATAATATCATCGATCCATGTCGGGACACCCGTCGCGCTCTCCCCCATGCCCCCAAGCCTATTCCTTACTGTTACACTATCTCTACTCCGAGCTCTTTGCTCCTTTGTTTCTATACGCCCATACTTCTATTCGTAGGATGCATGCATGTATATACACATGCACGATATTATACATGCTCGATATCTTCTTCTCATGTGTCGATCGCTCCTCTTTTTCAACGTTACCCAACTCAACGATGTGACTTCCTCACTTACTGCGATGACCTCTCATCCTCAATGATGTCAGTTTGTCTATCTTAGTCATTGTCTAACGATATAAAAAATCTTCTCGCTATCGCCAGTGATGCCATGTCACTCACAATGATGGCATGCTCCTAGATACCCGATGATCACATATCGTTGATAGCTTGTCTTTAATCCAAAGCTTCATCTCCTCTCTGATGTGTCTTCCCCGTTATCAAGTTTCTTTGACTATTGATTTCTTAAACAACGTCGATAGTCACCATTCATCGTTACAACACTTGGCTCCTTTAATTTCGGTTTTTCTCTTCAACGGCTCTAGGGAGTAGCACAACATTGTCCTTGTTGAACAACTAAGGTGAGCAGCATGGAATTATTCTCATCTTCATCACCGCTGCCTCGGCTATTCGCTTTCTTGTGGATCAATGTTTTCTTGTACAACAGATCGACGTCATTCCACTCTTTCGTAGTCTCCTTCGACACCATTCACGAAATTCTCATTATAACTTATATTTAATTTATTCAAAATTTTAGTTATTAAGATATTTTACTTTGGAATTTGTATGGAAATCAAATTGTAAATTTTATTTTATTTGTTGTCCTGATTTCAATTATTTTATTGGAATTCGTATAGTAATCCAATTGATATATATATATATATGGAACGTATCTAGTGCTAATGGGTAATTCAGTGCTAAGGTGATAATACCAATCTTGACCGTTGAATTTGAATTGAATAACCAAAATTAATACGGGCTCCCACCTCTAAACCATTTAATCACTTTGTATGCTCCCACCTTCAATGCACCTTCATTAATGCGTCTTCATTCAACACCATGGATGCTCCTAACTCCAACGGATCAAAATTGGTATTAGCATCTTAGCACTGAATTACCCATTAGCAATATATATATATATATATATATATATATATATATATATATATATATATATATATATATATATATAAAGAATTACAATTATTGGTGATTTAACTTTGAAATTCGTATCAAAATCAATTTGCTAATTTTATTTTATTTTTTATTGCAAATCCTAGTTATTTTTTGTTGGAATTTGTATATTAATGCAATTACTATTTTTAACATTTTTATTTCGAATTATGTTTATATAGTGATTTTACTTAGAAATTTGTAACAAAATTGAATTGCTAATTTTATTTTATTTTTTATTTTGAATTTTAATTATTTTTATGAGATGGACTCTTATTTTCTCTATTGTACTTGATATGGATCCTTTCGTTTAATATATATCGTTATAATATGGATCCACTATAATCAATGGTGCAGATATTTTTTCTTTCTTTTTTTATCGATTAATGTGAAAATTTCTAACTTTTGAGAGTGAATACAGTAACTTCTTTTTCTATCATTCTAATAATATAATAGATAGATGGATAGATAGATAAATGAGTTGATACACTTCTTTCGATCCGGGTGATATGACCAAATTAGACTAGACGATCGATCAAGCGCAGCGCACTAGATGCCTTAAAAATCCTAGCTCCCAGCATGCGGTACACCCTTTCCGCTTTATTCACGCACGGCTGCACTCGCGCACGTACGGCACGGCCGCTCGCGCATCGCGGGTGACGGACGCGCGCGGTCAAGTTTTGCAACGCTGACATCTCCTAACCAAGTACCGCGAATTGAACGGGGCGTATCAGTGTATATGTACTGTGGCGGTGGTGGCGTGGTGGGTAGCTGGTGCACAAAAAAATGCTGAGACAGCGAAACAACTATTTAGAGATGACCAGAATGTATACTAGTACATGGATCAAGGTTAACTTTGGTCGAACAATTGGAGTACTACTAGTAAAGAGGCGGGGTACTCCCGCCAGGGAGCAGCTGCTCGGTGTTTGAACTATATTGATTCAAGCGATCGAATTAATTGGTAGAATATATAAATCGAACTATATTGATTCAAGCGTACACACGAACGATTAAATTGAGCTGATAGCCCAGTGCGTACAGGAAGTAAAATCAGGCCCGGACACTGCAAAATCAAACTAGTCATCATGAGAACTCGAATTGATTCTTAGAACCAGTGGACAACAAAATTAAACTAGTCATCACGGGAACATGAATCGATTCTTCCATTAGAACTAGTGGCCGTGCGGAGACGGGAGAGTAATTGAGACGACAGAAATCATTTAACTTCAACCGTCACACTAGCCGCGGTACGGAAGCATTATGCATGCATGCACGCACTACTGCAAAAAAAAAAAAAGAAATGCATCGATTGACCAAAATCGATGATATTAAATACAATCACGAACGGTTTTAGTTTAACGACCGTCTGTGTTACTGACTGCGCTAAAAATCACATGTGAATAAGTAAATATAACAGACGGTTCATGTTGAAAATCGTCTGTAAAGTATCACAGACGGTTCTGAACTGTGATACTACTAAATTCACATACGGTTATTTATTGGAACCGTCTGTAATTAGAAACAATTGATTAGCTGATTTCGACCACTCCTGATCGGGCCAGATTGATATTTTAAAGTGGTCGAATTGAAACTGATTTCCCTAACAGAAGAAAGCAGAAGATATGTAATCTGGTAGGCACCTTGTTGCGTATCATGTGTAACTTCACTGTGACGTATAACTTCTGATCAACAGAAGAATGCAGAAGTACTTCACATGATCGATCGATCGAAAGTTACACATTATAGACAGTGAAATGCTCACATGATCACAGGGATATGATCTTCTACCAATTTTCATAAACCAAATTGACTTTCCGACCACCTAAATTGAAGTAGTTGATCGATCATCCACGGATTTTGTTCTTTCCATGCACGGTGGTTCAAAAGTCAATTTGTTACGTGAATTTTATCTTACTAGCTAACTAGAATGGTAGGCATCGAGATGAGAACTTTAAGAAGAAATAGAAGTAAGAAAAGATGGGAATTTTTTGAGTGATTTTTTCATAGTTCTACGCGCCCTTGTGATGGTTATTTATAGATTTAATTAAAAACTTGTGGCAAAATTAAATAAACGAATAAAAATGAAAGTCCGGCAGATAGAATTTATTAGAATCTATTCCTAATAAATCGTTGGTAACCAAAGCATCACCGTATTTTCAGAAATTATTTTTCATAAATACGGTTGACACTCATTTTTCTATGTTAACAACTGAAGCTGGAGAGCTCATCATATACGGTTTTTAATAAGAACCGTCTGTGATTACATACTTCACATACGATTTTCAAATATAACCGTCTATGATAATTCAATCTTTCGGATCCCGCACGATGCGTCTCTTCATCTTGCGCACCGACGTTACGTACGATGCGTCTCTTCGACATTTTAGAAGAATGATCATCGCGCGCCATAGTGAGCACGCGGAGCATGATGGCGCGGACCAAGGCGAGGAGGTTGGCGATCGACATCGCTTTTCCTCACGATGTTGTCATCCACATCGTCGACCTCGTGGCTGCGAGCTCTCCTCAGTCCATTGCTGACCTCTGCAGCCTACGAGCCACGTACGTATTTTGTTCTTTTATTTTTGGTAGGTCTGAAGAAGTTAACATTCTGTTCGGTTTTTGTTAGTTTTCTGAAGATGACTGTAGTGTATCATATCCTAGTTAATTATCAGAAAACTTCAGGTATTCGTTTCGGGTTCGGGTTCCGATAGAGAACCTGATTGTAATTCCTCTGAATATCTATAAAATGAGAAAAACCAAAAAAGTTGTATCAGTTGATACAGCGCAAAATAATCTCGTGTTGATTTTATTTTGTGTCCAAGATCGATCCAGTTCTGAACTAAATTTGACTAGTAACAATGACCTTAATTTGTCCTAGCTTTTAATTTTAAAGTTGTAAGGCCATGTACAAGGCGTCCAAGGAGCGCACCGTGGGGAGGCGCGTGGCGCTGGAGCGGGAGGAGGTGATGAAGTCGTAGGACAACGTGCGCTACCTCCCTGTCGTCAACCACCTGGCCAACGCCGGCAACCCAAAGGCCTGCTTCATCGTCGGCCTCGCGCTTGTCTTCGTGCCTCAAGACATGCAGTGCGACCTCGTGTTCCTTGAACTGGCGGCCGTCATCGGCCACAAGGCCGTGATCTACGTGCTCGGCCTCCTCCATTACACGGCCAACGAGACGTGTGGCGTTGGGAAGCGCTACATTAGCCGAGTCGAGGGCGAGCGAGCTAGCGGCGGGTGTGAGATAGCCAAGAGGACCAACCGGAAGTACAGGCGGTGCCGAAGGCTCGCTGCGGGCATAGTCCAGGAAGCGGCGTGGAAGAAGATGGTCGGGCTGCTAGGCCGGGTGTAGGCGCTGTGAAGGACGACCACCTTTGCTCGAGCACCGATTGCGGCGTGATGGAATGGTAGGATGACTACGTCGTCTTCTGCAGCGACGACTACAGGATTATGCATGAGTATACCAAGTTCTTTAGAGATGTGTTTAACTACTTGCCGTAAAATTATCAGTTTTAACATAGTTTTAGTAAATATTCATATATAATTCTTTACTAATATGTGAATATATGTACCTCTAAATTTGCATTTATGTATGAATATTATAACAGACGGTTCCATTATAGAACCGTATGTGATATTCCTTTATTAATAGGAGTCTGCTAGAGTTTGCGCCCTAACTCGTCACTCCACAGCGCCCTTAGTCTCGCCCGTTCCCCTCCCCACCCGAGTTCCCCCGACCTCGCCGCCGCTGCCCGAAGCCTCCTCCCCGACGGTTGCCCCCAAGTTGTGCCTTCTCCCTGACGCCACCCTTCTTCCCGTTGCCACTGGTTGTGACACCACGGTTCACTGCAAAATACACTCTTACGATAATAGTGTCTTATGCAGTGTCACTATCATGACACAACTACAGTGACGCCACCGCGGAAGCCAGTCCACTCGACCTCCACCCTCCCCCGCAAAATCCACCTCCCCGCCGTCGGATCTGCCTTCCCCTCTTCGACCTCTCCACCGATCTCCCTCGGCTACCTCGTCATTCTCTATTGCTTCAGTTTTTTGTTTGAGTTTGACTTGTTTACTGATGTGGGTTGTTGTTGCTTATGCATACATGCAGGAGATGGATGTGGTGATCTACTGCCGGTGGTCAATTTGCCGGTTGCACTGAGGTAACTACTCCCCTTTACTCTCTATATATCACTTTCCCTCTCCTTACTTTGTGATGTGGGTGATGAATGATGTGGGCTATGGTGGGTTTTCTGTGATGGTTGGATGATATGGGTGGGTTCTCTGTGTATGATATTGGTTCATGAGATATGGTTAATTCGGATGGGACAAAACACCAGTCTTTACACATACAAAAAATTTCATTCTCTGTTGCTTCAGTTTTTGGGTTTGAGTTTGGCTTGTTTACTGATGTGGGTTGTTGTTTCTTATGCATATATGCAAGAGATGGATGTGGTGAGTTACTACCGGTGGTTGATTTGCCGGTTGCACTGGGTAACTACTCCCCTTTACTCTCTATCCCTTTTACTCCCCTTGCTCTATGATGTGGGTGATGAATGATGTGGGCCACTTTCGGGTGTTTTGAGATGGTTGGATGATATGAGTGGGTTCTATATAAAGTCTCACAAGCAGTGATTGCTTGTGTCTTTAAAACCTGCTTAATATTATTTCTGTGTGTGTGCGTGTGTGTGTAATTCATAGTTCCCAGCGACTTTCAGGGGGGTCGTCCACGCAGCATGCGGAGGATGAGATAGTAGCCATAGGCAACTTCAAGAAGCATGGTTGTCAGGAGAGCACGTGAACATCCAGTTACCTGAATGTCATCGATCAGTAATTGGACGTCGCTATGTTCAGAAAATAGCGTGGACGCGTAGGTACTCCGACTGGGAAGTGGCATCATGTATCAACGACCAACCATAGAACTTGTCGGAGTATGATGTTGGTCATGAGATGTGGTTCTATGGTTGGATGTTGATACATGATGACACTTCCCAGTCGGAGTACCTGTGTGTCTATGCCATTTTCTGAACATAATAACGTCCAATTACTTGTCTCTCTCTCTCTCTCTCTCTCTATATATATATATATATATATATATATATATATATATATATATATATATATAAAGCATAAGCGTATTTGCATAGAGACTTCATAGAGAAGAGTCATTATAAATGGTTTGTAGATGAAATCGTATGTGATACATTAGATATCACAGACGATTTCATCTACAACTCGTCTGTGATACATCAGCTATCACAGACGATTTCATCTACAAACCGTTTGTGATAGTCAACTATCACATTGACTATCACGAGCGATTACGAGTCAATAGCATGCGTGATAGTATGCATTACAGACGATTCGAAAACCGTTTGTGATGATCTCATATTATTACTAACCTATAAACTCAAACAGCCTACAAAACCATCTGTGGCGACGTTCTAGGACCGTCTCTAAAAACCATTTTTAAAGTAGTGATTGTGTGTTCTTGGCGCGTGCGATATCCCGGCCGGCAACCAATTAACTCTCGTAATGTGCCGGACACGTTGCCGGCCGGCCGGCCGCATGCTATATCGATATCCTAGCATCCCAAGTTTCCAACATGTCCGCGCCTTGATCTAGCTAAGAAGTGCGTAGATACGATCGAATTGGAGTGCCGCTTTAGAAATTAAGCCATGGACGATCGATGCAATATTGGATGGATGGATGGAGCAATGCTGCAATAGGAGGTGGAATTAACCGCGTAAATCTTAAGACATGCATTGATGCATGCGTATATGTTTATTTAGAAAGCTAACAGTACGGCTTCCCGACGCCTAATTGCTCTGTCGGAAGTGGCCAAATGCCCAAATATATGTGACTACTAGTTCATCCCCATAACTAAGATATGCTATTATAAGATTGATGTCCTCTAGCTATTGGTTCTATGCTGCTTATTTTTTACTTTGCCAAATTTGCATTAGTTGAAAATTATGTGAGTCTGCTGGTGGTGTTGATCTTGCCGCTGTACCTGTAACATTGATCCGATTATTCTGAATTAAAAAAAAAACTGTGTGACTCCATATTTCTGATTTTTTTTTTAATGTCAGAAAATGCAGATCTCCCGGCAACGCATGAACGCAGGAAACGAATCGCACTCGTTTCCTATGATCACCCGTCCGTTCTCCTAGCTTCAATTTCCATATTGTCCTTGTGATCCCACTGAATAATCAACATGTAAAACATATCGATTTGTTTAGTTAGCAAGCTCATGTTCCGACGAACCGAGTCAAATCGTGCTTCATTCTGATCATGGTTCTTTTAATCGGAATCAAGTTCGGGAACCGGAGGCCAATTTCAAGCTAACTACTCCCCTTCATGTGCGCCTTAATTGATCTGTGCATTCCCATGCTGAGGCTAAAAAAGAGTTGGTGGTAGTACATCCCAAGAAGCTTGTGTAAAACTAGCGGTCGGTCGCCTCTGTTTGCTCAGTGTGCTCACTACCACAAAATCAGACATTCAGACTTTACAAGGCTCTAGGAGGTGCTGATCTGGACATGCATTGATCCAAATGATTAAGATTTAAGTGGCCTCTCAAAAACAAAAGAACTTTTATTGAGATCATAAAACATGCATGAATGGTTTTATACACTTATGTGTAGATTATTGTTGAAAACCTGGAATGAAACAGCACTTGTTTTCTATTTTTAGATGACAAGTATAAAAAAGAGTATATTTTACTTAGGAACATGTAACCTTATGATGGTTTCACTTTGCACCATCCTAAGGAATATTTTTTTTCACTTTGCACATCCCTTCTTACTTTTTATTTCGCTTTACACCAGAAGAACGTCTTATCAAGAAGAGGGAAACATGGGAGCCGTATGGGGAGTTTGCCGGCAGCGAAGCATGACCGGCGAGGTGGTAGCAACCTGAAAAATATATAGAGAGAGAGCCGTTGTGCCGTCGACACCGTTGCTATGGCCAGTGCCGGCGATGCTCTTGCTATTTTTCTTCGCTTTTGATCCATTTTTTAGCTCCATCTGCATCCCATCTCTCTATTCTGTACCTTGCCGACGCCTCCCACGCCGCTGTTCACCGTCGGCGAGCATTGAACAAGGCGATCAAATCCTTACCCTGGTGCAAAGTGCAACGTATGGTAAAAAGAGGTGATGCAAAGTAGAAAATATTTGCTAAGAGTGGGGCCGGCAAAGTACAACTATGATAATATTACATCGTCCAAAGTAAAATTTACTCTATAAAAAACATGGATCTGTCTATTTCACAGCCCACAGTTTTTCCTTGCAAAACAATAAAAACTTTGAATATTTGACTGGAGATCCACGCCGGAACCCCCTGGTGGGACACTCATATCTTATGGCCGAAGGTTGCAGTTCGTGTTCTACTAATTCCATGTTTTTTTTTATTAAAAAAAAATCAACTAATCCCATGTTATGTGTGTTTTATTTCTAGACTACTATGAGGTTAATTTGATCATGTCGCCAGGCTAACATTAATTGTTGACCAAAGAAATATACGTGAAGGGTATTGGCGTATTGATGCAGTATAAATAGTGCTCCGTGAGTGCTTCCTGTTGAGTAACCGTCGCTGGCGAGTCCAGTCCGAACGGGTACCTCGTATACAATGATCAGAATCGTAAGAACGATGAAGAACACAAGAACACAACAATAGAATGAACACAGAGATATGCGGGACTTCAGGGTCTGCTTTATTGCTTCGGATCAATTAGGGTTACAGGGAGAGGGGGGTGACCCTCTATTTATAGACTACGGGATGAGGAGTTCAATTGGGCGAGGACTCTCCGGAGTCCTGGGCCCAGATTGGGCCGAGACTCTCCGAGTCCCGGGCCCGCTCTAACACTCCCCTTGAACACTCATCCAACATGTTCATGTCTCGTCAAAACTCCATAAAACCCGATGGGAAAAATTTGGAGAAAGAGTACATGTCATGCGTTATAGCATGTTACATGAATTGCCTCATCAAAAACCTTAGCCGAGAAACTTGAGGAAAAACTCGTAAGGGAAAAAGAGTACAATCCACCCAATTTCATTTAATCTCCGGGATTTATTCTTTGGGTACTTGATCTTCGTGTTCAAGATTTAATAATGAGTTCGTGAAGATTCTCCCCCTGAATTCTGTACTTGTCTAAGTCTTATCATTCCAATTCCACGTATGCATCTTTCAAAACTAGACGCTGGAAGTGACTTAGTGAATAAATCTGCAAGATTTTCACATGACTTAGTATCAAGACCTTAATTTCGTCCATCTTTTGCATTTCATGAGCATAGAAGAACTTGGGATTGATATGCTTTGTAAGGGGACTCTTCACATAACCCATCTGCACTTGGCGACACAAGTGCATTATCTTCATAGATAATGGTAGGGGTTTGTGCGATCCAATCCACATGATTCTTTGGATGTGGTGAATCATCCGTCGAAGCCAAGAACATTCTCTTGAGGCTTCGTATAGTGCTATGATTTCTGAGTGGTTCGTCGAAGTAGATACAAGACTTTGCTTAGACGATTTCCATGAAACTGCGGTTCCACCACACAGGAATACATAGCCTGTTTGTGATTTAGCTGTGTGCGGGTCTGACAGGTACCCAGCATCTGCGTAGCCAATCATGGTAAGGTCTTGGTTCTTTCTGTAGAATAGACCAAGATCTTTGCTTCCTTGGAGGTATCGGAAGACGTCTTTGATTCCCTGCCAATGCCTTTTGGTAGGTTACGCCTTTATGCCTTGCTAATAGGTTTCTTGCAAATGCAATATCCGGTCTAGTACAGGTTTGCTAGATACATGAGTGCTCCTATTGCACTCGGTATGGGAATTCGGTCCCGGACTTCCTCCCCTCTTCTTTAGGTGCATGCGGGTCCTTGTCTTGCTGCAAGGATCTCCCGACCATCGGCACTTTCGAAGGATATGCCTTTTCAAAACCAAACCTCTCCAACACTTTCTGAGTGTAGGTTGGCTGATGTACTAGAATCTCTTCCGGGATATGCTCAAGCTGCAAGCCTAGGCAGTATTTGGTTTGATCCAAATCTTTTATTTCGAACTCTGACTCCAGGTAAGAGCTTGCTTTCTTAATACCTTCTAAGGTTCCAATGATATTCAGATCATCTTTATACACTGAGATTTATACAAAATCCATCCTGGGATCGTCGTATAAATACACAGGGATAATTCTCATTGTTCGTGTAGCCTTTCTTGCATAGAAAGTCGCTTGAGCGATTATACCACGATACACTTTGATTGCTTGATTCATACGGTGACTTTACGAGTTGCACACTCATAGATTTCTATTTGCTCTATCTTGGTTGGGACGAGGATACATTCGGTATCTTCATATAAATGTCCAAGCCAAATTTCCATAAAGGTATCTGATTACCACATCCATCAATTTCACTTCTAACTTCAAGTTCACTGCCATTGAGATAAATATCTAAAGGTAATTTCGCTCATGACCGGGGAATAGGTTTCTTCATAACAATCTCCTGGACGTTGAGTGAAACCTTGTGCAACGAGCCTTGCTTCTTTCATTTCTCTTTCGAACAAATACCCACTTATGCCCTACATGGTGCACATGGGGAGGTGTGCGGCTTACAGGCCCAAACACCTCTCTTTTATTCAGAGAGAACAATTCAGTTTCTATTGCCTTCTTCCAATCTTCTCAATTTGATCTTTTCTTATATTCAACGAGCGTGCGAGCTCGGATCAAGATTGATGATTGTGACAATTTTCTTTGCAAAGTAAATGTCGACATTGGCTGTTGGCTTATTCATAGATTCTCCCAAGATCATAAAGTTTATAGCTATGTCTTCAAGGGGCGATATTTCTTATGCTTCTATTTGCTTACCGCTACTTTCAATTGCGGGGCAAGTCCCTTTAGTTTTTCAGCTCCGATGTGTGCGCACACATCCATGCTGATGTCTCCCTTCATGGGGATGTTCAATTCTAGTATGCCTTTTCTGAAGGTTCCATACCGGTGCCAGGTCTCAACTGGCTCCCCTTCCGATTATGGGGTACTTTGGTGATCGGTTGTGTCAAGTCCTTCTTATCCTTTTTCACCAGGCGTCCCCGGTTACTTCGGATTCGAGGGGCCGGAGTTCTCGTCCTTTCAGAGGCCTTAGGACGGGATTAGGGATACCTTCATCGGTATTTCAACCCTCTCCGGTGCATTGCGTACAGGCATATGCGACTTGGTCACGCTCTTCAAATCACTAAAGTGGTTAGGCAGTTGATTCGCTAATGCTTGCAAATCAATTATCTTCTGGACTGCAATTGTCTTCTAGACTTCAATTGTCTTCTAAACTTCTCTATTTGCTTCACTAGTGCGCGGGTCATATGCATGGATTTCAAATATCTTCTAGACTTCAATTGTCTTCTGGATTTCTCTATTTCTCGACATTTTACATCAAGGGTTGATTTCCTCCCCCTAATGACGAGAAATAATTCTCATCTAATATGCTATCGTGAGCGGTGCATGCAAATCTCTAGTCGTGGGGTCCAAATACCGATTATGGATGCGATCTCATAACCAACGTATATCCCAGTTTTTAGAGAGTGCCCATTTCGGTTTCTTTGTGGTGGTGGTATAGGTACATAAATCTTGCAACCAAACCTTCAAAGATGAGAAATTTTCGGTGTTGACCCTTGCGCTAGTTGCATAGGTGAATGGATGTTATATGTCGGTGGTCTAAAATTGATGAGATTCTTTGCGTGCGAGATCTGCGTGTCCACAACATGTAGTTGGTAAATAACAATTACGCTAGTCCATTCAGGTGTGGACATGCGATGCAGGATGCTCAATTTTAATTCTCATTTTCACACAATAATCATCATATGCCCTTGAAGTAAATTCTCGGCGTTGTCCATTCGGTGGACTTCACATGATGATAAGGGAAATTATTCTTAATGTTAATTATCTACGAGATTAGCTTTGCAGAAGCGGGGTTTCTCGTAGACATTAAACAAACGTGCGACCGTTTCGAGGAAGCATCGATAAGCACCATAAAATACCTAAATGACCCTTACAGGGGCTGTTTAGGACCGCAAATGTCTCCCTGGATACGGTCCAGGAATGCAGGGATTTCGTCCTTTACTTTCAGAGTAGAGGGTCTAGTAGTCAGTTTCCCGATGGTACATGCAGGGCACACAAAATCTTCAAGATTCGGGAAGTTCTTTAAATTGACACTATGTCCCTGTGAATTGTTAATTATATTTCTCATCATCCTAAGACCTAAGTGACATAATCTATCATGCTAGAGATAGAAGAGGTTTAGAGCTTCTAAATATAGTTTTCAGGGCAGTATAGGCTGTAGATGCCTTAATATTAGTGTAGTATAGCCCATTTTCAAATGAAGGAAGTCGTTCTAATACTATTATTCTACTATTTTTGTCACGCTTTGTAATGAGCAGTTATTCCTTACCATGCTCTTCTTCAGTCTCTACGTGGAAACCGTTAGCGCGAATATCCTTGAGAGTTCTAGTCGATTATGGGCACAACAAGGCTTCTTTAATGACCAAAGTTGTGTCCGTCGAGAGTATAATTGTGGCCCTTCATGAGCCTATTATACATGTATCATTTCTGCGATTGTCGTAAGGCTACGAGCATTCTTACTGATCGACTGAAAAATTCCATCTCTCTCAAGGTGGTATTCATTGTGCCGCTACCTGCTAAGCACACTTCCTCCATAGGGCGCTACATGCATTCTAATATAATGTACTTTATTAATATGTAGCAGAAATCCAGCAACACATAAAATAAAAATACTTGGATATTAGAACATAACTTGCTATCATAAATACGGAAATATAAGTCTTGCAGACTCATCATAAGAATTTAATGCTTTGCTCTTCTAGAGCCTACAACCATTATTCAAAGTTTCATCATAATCACAAAATGCAAGTGATCAGTAAAGGGTCTAAGTGCAATGCGTGCACTAGATCGAATCGTAAGTATTCGAAACTTCGCCTCAATCGCTACATGGCGATCTTCTCCTCTTGGGCAATTACTACCGTGGCGGCTGCTATGTCAAAGGAGGATGATGGGGTCGCTACTAGGTCGTCCATATCCATAAGTGCAACTAATGGGTGTGGATCTTCCGTGCTGCAATGGTGAGGTCGCCTCATGCTATCCTTTGCCCCTTTCTTAGATAAAACACCAATTACGTGCGACTCATGACCTTACCCTTCTTGCCCTTCTCCTTCGTGAGAGGCTTCATCACCTTGTAGCTGCTAGTATTGGCTTCATGGCCAATATTGCTACTAGGTGGCTGTGAAATGTAGTTCTTCCTTAGAACATCATCTTGAGCTTCCACAATTTTCATGATGTCAATCACTGCGGCATACTACTTGTAGCCATTTTGACAATAACTGCGTGCGGATTGCACTGCATTCGGGTAAAGGTAGAGATGGTCTTTTCAATCTTCTGCTCATTTGTGATTATATTATCACATAATTGGAGATTGTATAAATTACGACCATCTTGGTCGAGTTCTTGAACTCTGGTTCGTGATGCGATCATTTTCATATTCATGCAAAAAAGTTCATAAGATTACTGCTGGTAATTTCCATAAAATGGTTGTAAAATTCTTATAATGCTCTTCGAACTCCTAGTTCGTGATTCCGTATTTTTTTCATGCATTTTCATGATTTACTGCTATTTTCAGTGATTAAAAGAAATATTAATAATCACAAATAATCAAAACAGTAAATACAATAAATAAATTGCATAGAAATAATAATAACAAGGTAAAATATGCTTCAAATGCAAAACCGATTCAAAATTTGAATTCAGAGGCCCTTTTCTTTGGAATACGAATTTTCAAATAATCTGCAATTTTAGGGGCTAAAACGTGAAAATTTCAATTCTGAGAAATTTTTCGCGCAATTTACGGAAAAACCGAGGGCCTTTTTGCAAATTAGCCCTTTTTCGGGTTTTTTTTTCGTTTTTTTTTTCGGTTATCTGAAAAAGGCTTACCGTTCTTTTGTCGGCCTGTTCACGCCGAGTTAAAACCCGGCTGAGCGTTAGGACTCGGGGTAGGGAAAACCCTACCCCGAGTTCCCTAGGTGGCGGCGGCTCCCTTCTTAGGGCCGCCGCGTTCTTCAGTGGCGGCGGCTCCCTTCATGGGCGCCCGCCACGGCAGGTGGCGGGGCCGCGGTCTTCTTTGGCGGCCGGAGGCGCACGCCGTCTTGGGACGACGCGGATTGCTCCGGCGGGGCAGCGTGGGGACGGCGCCTCCGAGGCGAGACGAGCCGTCTGGCGGCAGTGGAGGCGGCCGGAGAGTGCGGCGGCGGCCGTGCGGCCTGCTCCGGCGAGCTTGCGATGCGACTTCGGTGGCGCCGCGGCGTGGAGACTTCAGCTCCGACAGCTTCTTGCGGGCGCCTGCGGCGTCTTCGAGCGGCGTCATGCGGGTGCCGCCGGGCGGCTCGGCGGGCGGCTTCATGTGGCGCCGCCGGGCGGCTCCGGCGGCTGCTCTGGTCGGCGATCGATGCTACGGACGTCGGGCGGCGGGCTCGCGGCGGTTCTTTCCCTCTCGGTTCTGCGGCGCCGGGGCTTGCGGCCGGCGGTGCCTTGGCGGCGTCGTGCGGTGGCACCGTGGGGACGGCCGCGCGAGCTCGGGTCGGCGATGCCTTGGAGGCGCGGCTCGAGTGGCTTCTCTCCTTCTTCCCCTTTCTGTGATGCATGGCGGCTCTGGCGGGATGGGTAATGGCGCCGTGGCGAAATTGACGGCGACGACGAAGCGTCGTGGTCGCTTCAAGCCGCGCCATGCGGCGGTCGTCGTCGACGCGATGGTCGATCCGCCTCTTGTCTTTGGCGGGCATTTTCGCGCTGGCGGCGTGCACACGCTGCCGCCGGCGTCAAATTTTTTTTTTTTTTTTTGATTTACTGTTCGTATGTTTGTACTGTGCATATGTGATCTTGCTTATGGGAATTCACTGTTCATCCAATGCAATTCGTGTAATTACCGGTCGGTGACTTCGAGTCGACTCGCGGTGAATTTGCAATTTCAATCTACGGTACAATCGACATCCGATCTTTCATGCAATCTACCGATCGACATTGTGTCGGCGACTTCAAGTCACCGCGGTAGTTTAGAATGATTTGCACCGTGAAAACAATCTAGAAAGCAAATTTGCGAAATTGAAAGCAATCTAGAAAATACGATTCAATCTACGAGTGTCGTTCTTGACGATTACCTTCGATCGAGGAGAGTCGATCGTCGCGATAACGTGTTGAGTAACCGTCATTGGCGAGTCCAAATCGAGCGGGTACCTCGTATACAATGATCAATCGTAAGAACGATGAAGAACACAAGAACACAACAATAGAATGAACACAGAGATATGCGGGACTTCAGGGTCTGCTTTATTGCTTCGGATCAATTAGGGTTACTGAGGAGAGGGGGTGACCTCTATTTATAGACTACGGGATGAGGAGTTCAATTGGGCCAGGACTCTCCGGAGTCCTGGGCCCGTACTGGGCCAGGGCCCGGTTTCTTAACACTTCCGAACAGAAGTGAGCAGCCAATTGAGGAGATACTATACAGTAGACACACATGGATGCGCATGGTCAGGAGTCAGGTGGGCCCCGCAAAAGATCCTACCAACCGACTGCCTGCCGAGCTAGCCGGTGCGCGCGCCGAATTAAACAAACGAAACGGAACAAGGGGGAAGAGGCTAAAAGTGCAGTGCGGGAACATTTAGGGGGCGGTGATCCATTGACCCTGTCGCTAATGGCGCGTTTAGGCAGCAGCTACGTACCCATCGTAGCCTAACTTATTTTGATCGCGCGCGCGGCACGGGCGCCGAGGGCCTAGCTTAGCCGAACGAGCCGAGCTATAGCTTAGCTGGGACACGGAGACGACGTGTGTGGGCAACTTGTGGAATATATATTGCACCATGCATGCGCTGTGTTGTGGCGTTGGGCGAATAGAAAGAAAAAAAAAACAATTAACGGCAGGGGCGGGCGGGCGCCGTGTTCCGTGGGGCTTCGGCCACACCGCTTTGTCGAGCCCGCTGGTCGCTTCACTCTTCAATCCGTCCAGCGACAAACAACGATACGGCCACGGCCAAGAGGCCACATCGATCACCTTGTTGGCTAGCTACTACTTGCCTCGGCGTATATACACGTACGGTGTTTATTTTGTAGCTTATATATGTACGTTGTGTGTCGGACCTGCGTGCGTGCGCGTGGTACCACTTAATGCGGTTAATTTGAGCTCTTTTCGGTTGACGCATTCGGGTCTCGGTCACTCTCATTGCCTGCCGCTCGATGAACACAATGCTCCGTGAGGGTGAAATGAACTGCCCGGCCGGGCTGTCCCTCCCTCTTGTTCGTTTGCACTCGCGCTCTCTCTGTCAGTGTGTGATGATGCCTGGCTAATCGGTTATTAGTTTATTGTAAGGCTGGCCATTGACTAGCTGCATGATGTACATTTACCAGAGCTAAGCTAATGGAGTGATCGATCGGGGCTTCCAGACTCGCTTGTTAACGAACATACATACATGCGTACGTGGGATCGAGAGGTGAGCGGCTGCACGTAGAGGCCGGGAAACATTGCACGCACTCAGTTCAGCTTGACTACTCCATCGATCGTACAAGTAATTAATATAACTTCCGGATTTACTATTTCTAAGCCGTCGGATTTGGTTTTGATGTCCTTGATGCACGCTTTATTGTCGTCGCATGCGCAACGCGGGGCAAGTGGCATGGCTTGTGGTTCACGCATTCAGATTTTTTGGTGCTATGCGGCCAGCCACGCTTGGTCCCATCGTTGATCATCCCCACCGTCCAAAAAAATCCGAGAGATGACACGAGAGATCGCAACCGTCCGACAAGAGGACAGTGATCTGCAGCGGATATTCGTGTCAGGTCGGCTTATGCTTGGCCGAGAGTGGGCGGGCCCAGAGACGTAAGACAAGCTAGGGCCTTACGTGTACAATACATGGGTACACTGTACGTATGATACATTCGTACATACTATATTAAGGATGTATAAATATGGGACAGAGTACGACATCTACGTCCGGAGAATGTGCTGCGCAATCTTCCAAACCAGTACTACTCTACGTATGCGGTTTGCTAAAAAAACCATACATATGCGGTTAAAAACGTGCTTTGCATTTGAAAATTCTCAGTTAAATCGATCGCATCTCATAGGCCGCGTATCTACTGGCCATTTCGAACACAAGAGTTTAACGTGAAACAATTCAATTCCAGCAACAAAAAAGAAGAAGATAATTCTCACGTCTAAACACGATCGTATCCTTAGCGGAGCTGCGTAGTCCGTTAATCTACCCTCTTACACTAGCACTACTACCAGTAAATAGCCCTAGAAAAAAAATACTTCATTCATTTTTAATTACTTGGCACTTTTTACCGGGATTTTCTTCTACAAATAATTGGCACTTTGCAGTTTCACGGGTAAACTTTTTCAAAGTACCTCTTGAAATATTATTGAAAGACATTTTTATCGTATATTATCACAAATACAATCTCATAATATGTATGCATTAATAAAAGTGACGAGTAAACAAAACAATGAAGCAGCTACAGTTATCCATGAAAGTTGAAGATAGCCAAAACACCCAATGAAAGTGATGGGAGGTGGCTAGCATGGATAAAGTGCATAGTACACGAAAACGGAGTGAGTGTCACCGTTCACCAATGCAGCACAGGCTAGTACTAGTACTAGCTCGTTCTTTGAGGAAAGCGGTGGTGGGGGTGGTGAGAAAGAAAACCTGAACGAGAGGCGGGGGGTAAAAATCGAGAAGCAGGAAACTTCAGATACGGGTATTGCGTACACGTCAGCGTCACAGGATGGGACGGAGGAGGCAGATGGGATGGGCAGGAAGGGAAGGCGAAATTTACCGCACCGAGGTGAGAGAAAGAAAAAACCTATAGCTGTCGTACCACAGTACCCTGCAGGCAGCCCTGCACTGTTACAGCACGGCAACGTGGGTAGCCGTTGTAAAAAAATTCTATCACCCACCCACATCACCACATGGCCTGGCCTTGGCCATCATCTAACTCTACTGAGCAAGACCTGCAGGCTACAGCTGTGGAGGAAGAAAAGGATAACAGACCATGGGAGGACACCGTCATGCATGGGAGCAGCACTTGCACAGTATTTAACAGTTACCTTGCAGCGTGGGAGCAGCCCCTGTTTTTTCCCGTCTCTTCATCTTTTTCTACCCCTGTACACGGATACACGGCATCCGTAAGGTACCAGCTTGCTGAGTGCTTTTTTACGTTCTTTCTAATTTAGCCTTTTTAAAAGGGTATGGCAAGAGTAGTCTCCCACATTTGAATTTTCAAAAATATCTTCGTTCACATAAGCCACCTTCTACGATCCCCGTACACGGCAGCCAATCTGCCTAGTTTCCGTGCTTCCAGTCCACGATAGGATTGTATGCGCATGTGAGTACCACATGCAGACACGTTCCTACCGCGGTCTACAAGCATGGCAAGTCAGCCAAGTTGCCTACTGTGAAGCACAGTAAATACCTATTACAGTGCTATTTTTACATATTTGTGCTAGTAGAATCTACTTTTGCTTTACAAATCGAAAACATGTCGATTTACCCTTAACCACGGGGTGGTGTTCGGCTGACGTGTGGGGGCGGATGGTGAGTGAGACCGGCGGCACGAGGCCGTCTTGGGGAGTTCATAGTTACATGGGTATTGGTGAATAATGTTGTCGACTCACATGGTTTGAGCAGTGCTGATTTACCGTCGTGAGCCGGTGCAAACTAGAATCTGGCCGCGGCACGCTTCGCAAAGCTGCTCTCGTCGTGTCGGTCTTCATGCTGCCGCCCGCTAATCTCACGGTCGAGTCGACTTTTGAAATGCAGGAGTGCAGTGTCATGCAGAGGTGAACACGTGAATTACTCAACTACAATGTAACAATAGCAACTTCATCACACAAAAATGAAAACGAGCAATAGCAACATCCTAATGTACCAGAGAGGTTCAAGCCATTTTCTTATTTGGGATAAACCCCTTATTATATTAGAAGCCGAAGTTCAAGCCAATTAGAGAAGTGTGACGATCTCTCCGTCAATTCCTTTGGTTTTGAGGTTCATTGATAAATAACAAAAATACCACTCCAAAGAATGACAACCCTTGAAACATCACTCCAAATATTGACAACTTCAAAGACATGTAGATGCACAAAATACCAATTCATTGTTGGATTTTTTTTGTGGTTTTCAATATTTATTAGTGTTATTGTCTGTTTTAACTCAATGTGAAATTGTTCATATTATTGATTATGTGATAGACAAAAATGAACCAGAAGAGCCATAAATTAATGCCAATGTCGAGGAAAAAGAAAATTATGCAGAAGAATATGAAAATTGAACAATGGATAATAAAAGGGCTTGTATTTTTATATTGGGATCAACGACTGATTCTTTAGCTGCTGAGTATGAAGGTGAACGGAATGCGCGAAAGATAATGCATAATATGGAACAAGATTTTGGTGAAGTATATCTTATTAAAGTGCTTAATCTTGTTAATTACCTTCTCTCCACCAAGATGTATGATAGTACTTCAATTAATGAGTATCTCAATAAACTGTGTATTTTAGTAGGGGAATTAAAAAAACACTAGCTATTCTTTTTTTAGAAGAAGTGGAGGTCATGGTTGTTCAAACCTCTTTGCCAAATTCATGGAATAATTTAAGATATCTTTCTGTAATTCTAAAAGGATACTCAATATGCGCACTCTGATGCATCATTTGCTTATGGAAGAATATAGAAAACTCTATCAGGGAAAAGAAAGAAATACTCACAATTCTGAGTTACACCTTAGAGAGAGAGAAAAAGTATTAATAAAAGGAATTGACAAAAGAGGAAGCCTGATGGTGATTTGAGAGAAAAGCTTAGCATGAAACGCGATCGGGATGATCGTAAAAATTATAACTCAGTTCAAAGGAATGATAAGTACAAAAGTTACAAGTGGCACAACTGTGGTCAGTATGGGCATTTCAGAGGTGATTGCAGGAAAAAGAAGAAGCAGAATGAGCAAAAGAATCAAAACAAGCAACCGGTTGAGTGTAAAGACGATTCATCGCCTAACAATATATCTAATATTTTTGTATGCACTGAATCTTTATTTACTACTACTTTTTTAAATAGTTGAGTTATTGATTCTAGTGCTACATCACATATTACTAAAGATGATAGAGCTTTTACTTCTATGCGAACAATTCCAAGGGGAAATAGATATGTCTTTTTGGGCATTAATGCCAAAGCTGATGTACTTGGAATTAGAAATTATGTTCTCGAACTCCCCAATGGAGGAAAATTATTATTACATGACACTTTATAGTCACCTAGCATGAGAAGGAATTTAATCTCTATTGCTCAGTTAGAATTTATTGGTTATGATATACTGTTTGGAAAAGGAAGAGTTAAAATATTGCTCAATGAGAAATTAGTGAATACTGGAACTCGTCGTGAAGGTATTTATTTTCATGATGAGCTACCAAATGATGACAATATTAATTGCTTGGTTGGTGAAAATAATTATGTAGTGAGGGATACTAATGATAGGAACATATACTCAGAATCTTATTTATGGCATTTACAACTTGATCACATATCTAAAAATATAATTAAGAAGCTTATTAATTTTGAAATTCTGCACTTTAAGTGGGATGATTTTGGTATTTGCAAACATGTATAATGGGTAAGATGACATGTGCGCCTTTTCTAAAGCGGAAAGATCAAATGAGCCTCTTGTCATTATTCATTCTAATATTTGTAGTGAGATGTCTATCGCCACTAGGAGACAAAAGATTTATTTTATCATATTCATTGATGATTATGTGTATCTTCTTAAACATAAGCGGAAGGATTTGATGTCTTCAAGTCATTTAAAGCTAAAGTGGAAAATCAATTGAATAGAAATATCAAAGTTTTGAGAACTAATTGTGGAGGAGAATACACTTTAGGAATATTAAATAATTTTTGTAAAGAGCACGGAATTATTCATCATTATACCATACCTTACACTCCGCAACAAAATGATGTTCTTTGAACGAAGGAATAGAACACTTATGGGTATGGTTAGATCAATGATAGCTTATTCCTCTATCTTTTTGGGTTAAGGCTTTACATATTGTTGTTCATTTATTAAATCATTCATCATATAAGGCTGTAGTAGTCACTCCTTATAAGTTCGGACTAGAGGAAAATCTTCACTTCGCCACTTAGTCGCTTGTGGTTGTAATGCACAAATTAGAGTGTCAAATCAAAATTGTACAAAAGGGTACATGTTTTATAGTTAATCTTTGGAATCAAAAGGGTACATGTTTTATAATAAGGAAAATATAGACCGGTAGCAAGCGGAGATGCAATATTTTTAGATCAAAACACACATCGCCGTGCTAAGCGGGCGAGGGTGGAATTATTGGCAACTCCACCGGAAACACATATGGATTTATCTGGTATTGATTCCACATTGAAGAAGGTTCAGCTCCTGAAGAAAATGCATACCAAACTCCCAACACTAACTTGCTTAGGAAAAGTAGGAGGAATTTTAGAGCACCCCAATATCTAGATGATTATTACTTGTTATTGGGGTGAAGTTCACTCTAAAATTTCAGATTTAGAGGAAGAACCAAATACTCATAAAGAAGCAATAAGCTGCTCACATTCAAAACCATGGGTGGAAGCAATGCGGGAATAATTAAACTCGATGAAAAGGAATAAAGTTTGGGAACTTGTTGATCTACCAAACAACCATAAACCCATTGGTTGTAAATGGATTTTTAAAAAGAAATTGAATGCAGCAGTTTAGTGGAAAATATAAGGCTAGGCTTGTTGCTAAAGGCTTTATACAAAGGAAAGGTATTGACTTTGTGGAAACTTTTTCTCTTGTTTCAAAAGTTACATCAATTCGTATTATTAGTGCTTTGACGGCTTATTGTGATCTTGAACTCCACTAAATGGATGTTAAATCTGCTTTTCTTAATGGTTTTTTGGAGGAGGAAATATATATGAAACAACCGGAAGGTTATGGAGATAAAGGAAATGAAAATAAGGTTTGCAAGTTGAATAGATCAATTTATGGTCTTAAACAAGCTTCACGTCAATGGTATATTATTTTTTATAATGCTATCATGTCATATGGTTTTTCAATGACGAAAGGTGATCATTGCATATATATAAAAATTATGGGTAATTGTTTTGTCTTATTGTCTTTATATGTTGATGATATTCTCATTGCTTCTAATGATAACAATGCATTGATGGAAGTGAAAGCTTCGTTGTCTTCTAAATTTGATATGAAAAATATGGGAGAAGCTTCCTATATTTTAGGAGTTGAAATACATAGAGATCGGAATAAAAGAATTCTTGGGTTGTCTCAAAAGGTATACATTCGAAGTGTTTTAAAACGATTTTATATGGAAAACAACTGAGAGACCATGTGAGAGGTGTCCCAGGAGTGGTGAGTATTTGACACTTTTGTTGAGAAGTTTGTGATTTGATTCATTCTTTGTTGTCTTCTTCTTTGTTTTGATCTCAGATCGCGGAACTTCCGCCCTAGGAATGCGGAAGTACCGATCATCGGAACTTCCGCCTTGGGAATGCGGAAATACCGTTTATCAGAACTTCCGCCCTGGGAAAGCGGAACTTCCGATTGTCTTGTGACTGAGCAAAGAGTGCATAGGTTTTTATTTTGAGTTGTGTGGTTCATGAATGGGTTTGAGTCTAATGCAAATGTTGATTCTAGTATCTAGAGCAATGCTATGTGATGTAGTTCTTGTCTATGATTGCAGGACATCGAGACGGAGTCGTGGCGAGACACGAGGTGACCGGACTAGACGCAGGTAGCGTTGAGGTCGAGCGGTCAAGATGTGTAGAAGGCGGCGTGAACTCGAAGTGGTTGCGAGTCGTGGACAACAAGGAGTGTGGAAGCCTTCCGAAAGGTGCACGAGGGGCGAAAGGGTAACTTCGCAAGGCGGCACAAGTGGAGCGGGATCCGTTCGATTTTAGCCGACGTAACGGGCTGGAGACCCGTTAGCCAAGGGTTATAAATAGAGGTGAATGTCTGGTTGTAATGGGACTTTTTGAGTGATAGGATTAGGGTTTTGCTAGAGTCAAAAGAGCCTTTGGGAGGTTGTTTTGCTTTGTGACTTTAGTTGGTGGAGAGAGTAGAGATGTCTTCTGTGTGGCTTCTCTCTGTTCCTCTGTTCTAGAGCTCCCTTGTTCTTGTGTGTTCTTGAGTTGGAGAGGGAGAGGATGGACTGAGTCTCTTGTAATCATTTCTCTGTGTGTGTCTCTGTAATCCATTGGTTCAAGGAATGAAAAATCTCTTGTTTACTTTCCTGTTCATGCCTCTGTTCTTATTCTCTCGTAAGGCTTGATTCTTGAGATTTTGTATTTGGCTTGATTCTTGTTGGGAAGTGCCAAAATGAGTTGCTCTTTGTTGGGATGATGCCACAAGATCATTTGATCGACTTTTCCCAAGAGCAAATCAACGGTAATCTCAGTTCTTGATTTTTGGCTTTCTCTGTTCTTCCTTCCCGTGCCTAGGTCTTGGATGAAAATCTTGTTTCCCTTCTTGAGATGGCATGAAATTTGGCATGTTCAATCTATAGGCTATTTAGTAGCTACCCTCAAAGTTTCATCACTCAAGAATCTAAGAATCATGCGAATTTTAGTTTTTGGTCTTTCTTGCCAAATATTCAAGAAATCTGATTTTGCTTTGATTAATGGATCTTTGTCTGCGATTCCTTCTCAATGAGGTCAAGATGTTGTTTAGGATGATATCCTGTGAGACTTGACCCGAGAAGAGCAGCAATTTGTGAGTATTTTGGATTTTTGGAAATTTCGATGACGTTCGTTCTTACATGCAGGACAATCGGAACTTCCGCATTTTACACGGCGGAACTACCGCGATCCGAACTTCCGTGACTGGAGATCGGAATTTCGATTGTTTGTCGGACAACCTGAGACTTGCGGAACTTCCACCGACCGAGCGGAACTACGATTATCGAACTTCCAGACCGGAAGACCGAACTTCCGATTCCGGCGTAACAACCTGATTTTATTTCTCTTTTCTGATTTTGGTTCGTTTCTTTTCTTTTGATTATCAGAGGGTATTGTTTGTTAGTATGGATACTTAGAAGGAGAGAATCTTAATTTTTAAAGCACCATTCACCCCCCCCCCCTCTGTTGCCATTTCGGTCCTTCAACAACAAATATGTTAATGTACCTATTGTGAAGGGAACTAAACTCAGTGAGGAATTATATCCAAAAACTCCCCTGGAAAAAGCTAAAATGAATTCTATTCCTTATTCTTTAGTTTTGGGATGTCTTATGTATGTTATGTTATTTACACGACCACACCTCAGCCATGCCATTTGAATTCTTAGTACATATCAAAAGAATCCTGGAGAAGAGTGCTTCTACTGCGCTCAAGTATGAGAGGTACGGTCCCAAGACTTCCTTCTCCTCTTCTCTAGGTCTGTATGGGTCCTTATTTTGTTGCAAAGACTTCCCGACCATCGAAATTTTCGAAGGGTATGCTTTTCCAAAATCAAACCTTTCTAACACCTTCTGAGTATAGGTTGACTGATGTACTAATATCCCTTCAAGGGTATGCTCAAGCTGCAAGCTTATGCAATATTTAGTTTTATTCAAATATTTTATTTCGAACTCTGACTCCAAGTAAGAGCTTTCTTTCTTAATACCTTATAGGGTCCCAATGATGTTCAGATCATCTTCATAAACTGAGATTATACAAAATCCATCCTGGGATCGTTGTATAAATACACATGGATAATTCTCATTATTAGTGTAGCCTTTCTTGCAAAGAAAGTCGCTTCAAGTGATTATACCACATCCTGCCTAATTGCTTAAGCTAATACGGTGACTTTCTGAGTTTCACACTGCACAGATTTATATTTGCTCTGTCTTGGTTGGGGACAGGGATACATTCAGGTGCCTTCATATAAATGTTGGAATCCAATTTTTCATAAAGGTATGCAGTTACCACATCCATTAATTTCACTTTTAACTTCAAGTTTACTACCATTGAGATTAAATATCTAAAGGGCGGTTCCGCCCATGACCGGGGAATAGATTTCTTCATAATCATCAGTCGAACGTTAAGTGAAACCTTGTGCAACGAGCCTTGATTATTTTCATTTCTCTTTCGAACAAATACCCACTTATACCCTACGGATGCACACGGGGAGGCGTGCGGCTTACAGGCCTAAAAACCTCTCTTTTATTCAGAGATAATAATTATGCTTCTATTGTCTTCTTCCAATCTTCCCAATCTGATCTTTTCTTTCATTCAGCGAGCGATGTAGGCTCTGGATCAAGATCGATGATTGTGGTAATTTTCTTTGCAAAATCATTGTCGACGTTGGCTATTGTCTTATTCATATATTCTCCCGAGGTCACAAAGTTTATAGCTATTTCTTCAAGGGGTGATTCTTCTAATGCTTCTACTTGCTCAACGCTGCTTTCAATTAGGGGGGCAAGTCCCTTTAATTTTTCAGCTTCGATGTGTGCGCACACATCCATGCTAGTATCTCCCTTCATGGGGATGTTCAATTCTAGTATACCTTATATGAAGGTTCCACACTAGTGCCATGTCTCAACTGGCTCCCTTTTTTGTTCTAGAGAACTTTGGTGATCGACCGTGTTAAGTCCTTCTTATCCTTTTTCTCCAGTCGTCCTTGGTAACTTCGGATTCAAGGGGCTGGAGTTCTCACCCTTTAAGAGGCCTTAGGACGGGATTAGGGATACCTTCATCGGTATTTCAACCCTCTCTGGTGCATTACGAGCAGGCACATGCGACTTGGTCATGCTCTTAAAATCACTAAAGTGGTCAGCCAAATGATTCGCCAATATTTGCAAATAAATTATCTTCTGAACTTCAATTGTCTTCTAGACTTATTTATTTGCTTCACTAGTGCGCGAGTCATGTGTATGGATTTCAATTATCTTCTGGACTTCGATTGTCTTATGGACTTCTCTATTTCCTAACATTTTTCATCAAGGGGTTGATTTCCTCCCCTTAATGATGGGAAAATAGCCTCATCTAATATACTATCGTCGAATCAGGCAGTATGCAAATATCTTGTCATAGAGTCCAAATACCTAATTATAGATGTTGTCTCATAGCCAACGTACATCCCAGACTTTCGGAGAAGGTCCATTGCAGTTCGCTGTGGTGGTGGTATAGATATACAAACCTTACAACCAAAGATGAGAAATTTGCAGTGCTGACCCTTGCACTAGTTGCATAGGTGAATGGATGTTATATGCCGACGGTGTAATATTAATGAGAGTTACTGCGAGCAGGACTGCGTGTCCCGAACATGTAGTTGGTAAATTACAATTCTTCAAATTTCTGCAAATTCATTCTGGGTGTGGACATGCGGTATGGAATGCTCAATTTTAATTCCTATTTTTATGCAATAATCATCAAATGCCTTCGAAGTAAATTCTTCGACGTTGTCCATTCTGGTGGATTTCACATGATGATCAGGGAAATTATTTTTTAATATTAATTATCTGCGAGATTAGCTTTGCGAGCGAGGTTTCGTAGACAATAAACGTCACGTCGTGACCATTTCGAGGAAGCATCGATGATCACAATAGAAATACCTAAATGACCACGACGGAGGGTATATAGGGTCACAAATATCTCCTTAGATACGGTTTAGGAATGTAGGGACTTCTTCCTGCGCTTTGAGTAGAAAGTCGAGTAATTAATTTTCCTAGCACATGCGGGGCATATAAAATATTCTGATTCGAGAAAGTCTTTACATTGATATTATGTCCTTGAGAATTGTTAATTATATTTCTCATCTTCCAAAGACCTAGGCAAAGATAATCTATCATGCCGAGATAGAAAAGTTCATAGCTACTAAATACGGTTTTCGAGTAGTGTAGATCAAGACGCCTTAATAATAGTGTAGTATAGCCCGATTTCATATGAAGGAAGTCATTTTAATACGATTTTCTACTTTCTTCACGCTTTGTAATGAGCAGTATTCCTTACCATACTCTTCTTGATCTCTCCATGGAAATTAGCGTGAATATCCATGAGAGTTCTAGTCAATTCAGGTACAACAAGCCTTCTTTAATGACCAAAATCGTGCCCATTGGGAGTATAATTGTGACTTTTACGAGCCGATTATACAAGTATCACTGCATGCGATTGTTGTAAAACTACCAGCATTCTTGTTGATCGAAAAAATCCGTCTCTCTCAAGGTGGTATCCATTGTGCCACTACTTGCTAAGCACACTTCCTCCATAGGGCGCTACACGCGTTATAATATAAGATACTTTATTAATATACAGCAGGAAGCAAGCAACACGTAAATAAAATAATTCAAATAGCAGAACATAACTTGCTATTATAAATACGGGAATAATTCTTGCAGGACTCATCATAAGAATTTAATGCTTTGCTCTCCCAGAGCTTACAACCATTATTCAAAGAATAAAATAATTCAATGTCCTGCTTCAATTACAAACTGCAAGTTACTATAAAAAATCCAAGTGCAATGTGTGCACTAGATCGAATCAGCGAAGTATTCAGGAACTTCAGCCTCAATCTGCTCCATGGCGATCTTCTCCTCTTGGGAAACTACGACTGCGGCCACTGTGATGTCCAAAGGAGGGATGATGGGGGCTGCTATTAGGTTGTCTACATCCATGAGTGCAACTAATGGATGTAGATCATACTGTCCTATGCCCTTCTTCTTAGACTTGAAAACATCAATAATGTGTGACCCACGACCTTACCCTTCTTTCTCCTCTCCTTCGTGAGAGGCTTCATCACCTTATAGTTGCTAGCATTGACTTCATGGCTAATATTGCTACTATATGGCTGTGAGATGTAGTTCTTCCTTAGAACATCATCTTAACCTTTCGCAACTTGCATGGTGTCAATTAATGCAGCATACTCCTTGTAGCCGTCTTGACAATAGTTGCGTGCGGATTGCACCACATTTAGGTGAAAAGTAGAGATAGTCTTCTCAATCTTCTTTTTATCTGTGATTACATTATCACAGAGTTGAAGATTTGTACAAATTCTTTACAAATTCTGACAATACTGGGTCAGTTCTTCGAACTCCTGGTTCATGATACTAGTCATTTTCAAATTCATGCAAAGAGTTTATAAGATTACTGCTAGTAAATTTACATAAAAATAGTTGCAAAATTATCATAATGCTCTTCAAACTCCTGGTTCATGTTCCCGTACTTTTCTATGCATTTTCATAATTTACTGCTATTTTCAGTGATTAAAAGTAATATAAACAATCACAGATAATCAAATCAGTAAATACAATAAATAAATAACATAGAAATAATAATAACAAAGTTAAATATGCTTCAAAAGTTCAAAATTATTCAAAATGCGAAATCCCGAGGCCATTTCTTGCTGGAATTTTCTTATTCGTGAAATTTCCTCGTAATTTTCAAAACTCTGAGGGACGGGAGCGGGAGCCGTTTGCAGGTGGCAGCGCGGGGTGCCCCATGCGGGAGGCGGGGGTCGGTGGCTTCAAGCGCGCCCGGCCAGCTTCATGGCGCGGCTCCAGGTCGGCATGTGCATGCTTGTCGCGTGCTAGCGGCGTGGCTCTATCGTTGCTTCTGTAGCGATGCGTGGTGGTGGACTAGCCGACCGGTAACATATCGCGGAGGTGGTGACAGCCGCTTGCAGGTGGTGCCATGCACATGATGCCTTTCATGCCATTACCTTCAATTTTCTCATGCATCTAGCTCACTGTTCACCAGGCGCGATTACTGTTCATGCAATTACTGATCGGTTTGGCCGACGACTTCAAGTCGACTCACGGTAGATTAGAGCGTATTTGCGATTTTCAATCTACGTTACAATCGACAACCACCTTTTCATGCAATGTACCGATCGATATTGTGTCGGCGACTTCAAGTCGGCTCACGGTAGATTAGAGCAGATTTACACCGTAGGTTACAATCTAGAGAGCTAAATTTGCAGAATTAAAAGCATGCTAGAAAAACGATTCGATCTACTAGTGTCGTTCATCGACGGTTACTTTTCGATCTGAGGAGAGTCGATCGTGCTGATAACGTGTTGAGGAACCGTCGCTGGCGAGTTCAGTCCGAACGATAACCTCGTGTACATATATAGAATCACACCAATCAATGCAAGAACACGAGAATATAATAGTAGATTGTACACAGAGATGTAAGGGGCTTTTTGCTTCTTTTTATTGCTCTTCATACGATCAGTCTTTTACAATGACTAGCACCCCTTATATATAGTTTACAAAATCCTGCTAAAATTTGGGATAAGACGTCTATACATAGACCGGCTACTGGGTCGAGCCCATAATTTCCCAACAGAGAAATCCAGAAACCGAAAGTGGCAACTGATTCTCAACGGTCCTGTTGCCCAGCTTGATACCGTGTGCATTTTTATCAAATTTATGAGCATTGCAAAATTTATCATGTCCTCCGCTGCAGTACAAACCATAAGTAGACTAGTTACAGTCATGCATGTCCATCCGTGCATGAAAGGAGTTACTGGTAGATATTAAACCTGAATTATTTGCAACCAAGAAATCCAGCATGATGTTTTTTTTTTTGTCTAGCACCGCAAATTCATCCTTACCATATGTGGTCGATCAAAAAAAAAAAATCTTTCCCTCCTATAATCCATGAGCGAAGTTGCATGCAAATTTTGAACAATGATCTTTTTATAGTACTTTGCAGCTTGCACATCCGATCTAGCTGTTAATTTTAATTACAAACCAAGATTACTTTGTTGCGTCCTACCTGTCCATCCAAGAATGGAATAGAGAATTTTCCTGACTGGCAAAAGCACTGTTTAATGCCAGTCAGCCTTTGTTTCCTGACTGGCAAAAGAACCGCCCGACATTGCAAAAGTCACTAGTTTCAAGTTGTTTCGCACTACACTTGCACATGCACAACCTCCATCACAAATATCCCTATTTGCAAGTTCAAAATTAAATACTCCAGGGGTAGTTGGGTAGGTCACTGGATGGGTCCGTGTCCACGCGTCGCCCATCCAGTGACCGTACAGCAGATGCGGCGAGCTGTAGCGCACACACGTTGGCGGCCACTGGAATCTCCTCCACTCCCCTTTACGTAGCTAACCGGTGGGTCCAGGGGAAACACGAGCCGGCGCCCGTTGGAACCCCACTGCCGAATCGCTGGCCCGTCATTTACATGTGGGGCCACGAGAATTACTGCCCCCGGAAAATGTACGGCCCCAGGGAGTTAGTGTTTACTGCTGTATTTATTTCCCACCTAAGATTTTCTCCCTTGGAAATTCAAAACACCTATTTTTTTCTTCTCTTTTCTGGTAATTATTTGGGAGGGGGTAGGAGTGGGAAAAGGGGCAGAAGCAGTACAGGCAGGAGGAGAAAAAGAAAAGAAACACTCTGGGTGGGAGAATAAACAAACAATCCGGGTTTCCGGAAATGGGCAGCAGCGATCCTATAAAACTGGGCGGGCTCGGTGTTCCCAGCCTACAACAACAGCAAATACACGCGAAGAGACGTACGCCCCAGCCTTGGTAGGGAGCAGCAAAAGCCCACGCCTTCCTCCTCCTGACTCCTCGTCCCACCCCCCAGAAAAATCCCACCAGTACCTCATCGCTTCGTCTCCTTCTCCGCTTCCAGCCCAAAAGTCGCTGGTCTTTTTCCGTTCCAGTCTCCTCTGGGTTTCTGGGGGAGTTTCTTGTGGTGTAGGTGGGAGGGTGTTTTTGTTTGCCATCTGCTTTTGGGGGGTTCAGGAGGTTTTTTTAGGGGTTTTAGGAGGCGGAGTTTGGAGGGGCAGGCAAATGCGAGTGGAGTTTTAGGGGGGGTTTCTTGATGTGGACCATGGAGGAGGAGGTCTCGTTCATGGCAGTGAAGAGGACGGAGCACGTCGAGGTGACGTCCCGGGCGGTGATGGTAGCGACGGCGGCTGTGAAGGGGAAGGGGAAGGGGAAGTGCGGTGGTGTGGAGCCCAAGACGGTGAGGGTGTTCTGCGATGACTATGACGCGACTGACTCGTCAAGTGATGAGGAGGCGGCCGAGCGCAGGAGGGTGAAGCGCTACGTGCAGGAGATCCGGCTGCAGTCGGCGGTGCCGGCGAACGGGACGGGTGCGGAGCAGTTGGCCCCGGCGGCGAAGGCGAACGCGAAGCCGAGGGTGGTGGCGCCCGGGAGTAAGAGGAAGGCCGGCGGGGACGCCGGCGGCGAGCCGCGGTTCCGCGGCGTGCGGCGGCGGCCGTGGGGGAAGTACGCGGCGGAGATCCGCGACCCGTGGCGGCGGGTGCGGGTGTGGCTCGGTACCTTCGACACCGCCGAGGAGGCCGCCAAGGTCTACGACTCGGCGGCCATCCAGCTGCGCGGCCCCGACGCCACCACCAACTTCCAGCAGTTCGGGGACGGCGACGTCGACGTCCCCGCCGAGGTCGCCGAGCGCCTCCCGCAGCCACCCGCGAGATCCAAGAACGCCTCCTCCCCCGCCACATCCTACGACTCCGGCGAGGAGTCCCACGTGGCAGCGGCGTCCCCCACCTCCGTCCTCCGCTCGTTCCCTCCGTCCCCCGTCGCCTCTGCCGACAACACCACCTCCAAGAGGCCGGCACCCCCTTGTCGCGCCACCGAGACCGACAAGTCCAGCAACGTCTTCGGCTGTTCGTTCTCCGGCAACGGCTTCGCCGGCGAGCTCCCCCCAATCTACACCGACTTCGACCTCCTCGCCGACTACCCGGAGCCCCCGCTGGACTTCCTCTCCAACCTTCCCGAGGAGCCCTTCTCCTTCTCCGGCGAGTGCTCGTCGGACCTCCTCCTCGACCCTCCGTCGCCGGCGGGGTTGCAGCAGGTGGACGACTTCTTCCAAGACATCACCGACCTCTTCCAAATTGACCCCCTCCCCGTCGTCTAGTGGAACAACCGTAAAACACCGGATCAGGCGACTAATTCGGCCAATTTTGTTTGCATCTTGTCATTCCTTTTCTTTTCTTCTTTTCGGTTTCTAGAGAGTAAGTTAAGATTCGTAGCTGCCGCCTTAAAACACCCATCCTCGCCAGGGAAGCCTTGCCGGGGTGAGCTGAGAGTCAAGAGAGATACGAGAGATGTTGTTTGGCATCTTCGGCTATATGGTTTTGTTTACCATCATCGTTAAGTTATCAGTAATTAGCAATTCACAATTTCGATGAATGACGATCATTTTTTTTGGTTTGTTTGTATTCATACGCGAGAAGAGAAGAGTGTACGTTGGACTGCAACGTACGAGCAGCAATGAAACGACGCGCCCGGCGGCCGGCGATGTTTGTAGGAAGCGTCGGTCCCCGATACGGGCCGCGATTTGCTCGCCTCCGTTCCGAGGCGTCGGGCGCCGCGCCGCGCTAATAAATGTGTAGTAACAGAGCAAGTATGTACACCACCGCATTAACCGCATTTTTTCTCTAAGACTTTGGTGCTGTTTAATGTATTTATTGTGTCTCTTACGTGCATAGGAGAGGGGATAACTCTTTCTAAAAAAATTATTGTGCACGTAAAATAAAACAAAATAACACAAAATAAAATAATAAATATTAAAGAGTGTGGTAGAGATTATATATATTAAAAAAATAATATATTTAAAAATAATATAACATATATTAGCGATAGTTTTATCTCTACTATTTAGATGCCACGGGGAGCTGCGTCATTTGCGTGGCTTGGCTGGGCTAAGATCAAGTCGAATCGAGTGGCCCGTTGGGCTCGGCGAGGGGAGGCCGTGGGGTCAAGAGGCGACGCCATGAGCGCCAGAGTGGGATTAGGAAAAGCTAGCTTTGGGATGTTAAACTCGCCGTCTTTTCTCGTGGCTAGAGCAGGGCGTACTGCGTGCGCTCCAGAGGGGGTGAGGTGAATCAACTGGTGGGCGTGGCCTCGCCTTAAATTCCTCTTTCGCCTTGGACTTTCTTTTTTTTTTTGACTATACCTTTCCGGGCCAGGACTCATCAGGACCCTCCTCCATATAAGGAAACAAGATACCAATCGTAAACTAAAGCTTGCTCAGATCAACTAATCAAGCATTTCCTGTTAAGCCTTAAACAAAATAGTGGCACACAAAAAGGGGGCAAAAAAACAAAGACAGATAACTGGGCAAGTAGTGTTTAACAAGAAGCGGGAAGGATACATGAAAAGACGGCGTGTTTCCTTTGTGTCTATTCTTTTGGAGGGAGGGGAGGCCTTTATTTGAGCATCGGGGAGGGGAGTGACCGAGAGGGAGGAACCAGGAGGGGGGTCCTTTTGGGAAGGAGATGGGGGGGAATTCTCTTTTCTTCTCTACCGAACACTGCCCTCTTTTGAAGAAGCTAAGCTAGAGCTAGAGGAGGAGCATCTATCTCGCTCGATCGCAGCAGCGAGGACGTGCAGTACTACTGCCTTTGCCACCCCACCCCCCCTCACCCCACTCTCGCTCACAGCTTTATTAGCCTGCGATTTGTTTGCTTGGCTGGATATCTTTTGGTCGCGATCTCTAT
Source organism: Hsuehochloa calcarea (assembly GCA_036346395.1). Taxonomy (NCBI): domain Eukaryota; kingdom Viridiplantae; phylum Streptophyta; class Magnoliopsida; order Poales; family Poaceae; genus Hsuehochloa; species Hsuehochloa calcarea. The sequence goes on along the minus strand of JAYEVG010000029.1, from coordinate 21,422 downwards.
ACTTCTCTAGATCGCTAATAGCAGCAGGCAAGAGGCAAGATCGATCGGGTCGTCGTCGGCTCGGTCGACACGTGCGGAAGGGCCGCGCGTTAAAAGACGTTATTAGCGGCTTGGACGTGCCGATGCGTGCGCTCAGGTCGCCTCATGCCAAGCTAAGCGTGTTTCAGAAACAAACAAACTAAATATCGGCGACGGCGACGGCGACGCCGACGAAAATTAGTTGTAATTTGATTTGCTACTAATATTTAAGTGATAACTATAAAATTTTGGTAATGGCAATAAAATCCAATGCCACACGGACAATTCTAAAACGAGGAAATCGATCACCAATATTTGGCTTTGGCTAGGTTTTGGTTTACTCATTTTGGCTATCAACCAAACAGCCTCGTTCCTCCCCGTTCTTACTTACCGACCTGGCACTTGCTGATTGCTAAGTCTTTGACTAAAATGACACATTTTCGAAACGAATTAGCAAAACTAGACTTCCGCGAACGAAATGACAAAAAATAACACTTCTACCACATGATTTTGCCACGGAATACCACGTGGTGCGATCCCATATCACGGCAGGCGATGTGGTCTACCGCACACCCAGTCAGCGGTAGGAACGTGCATAGACCACTTGCCGCGCTGGTATGCCATCCTGCCGCTGTCCGGGTGCGCAGGCCACACACTGCAATCTGGGAGCGTGACATGTGGCCTACTGCGGTCTGAGATCATGTCACATAACTTTCTATTGTAAAATCGCACGATAGAAATAAATGTCATTTCTTTCGCGATAGGTTAATTCTGCAAAAAAGAAAGAGCTAAATTTGATTTTAAAAAAAACTCGCTGATTGCTACATTGCCGTTTTTCTTCCGGACATAAGAGCTAAATTTGATTTTTTAAAAACTCGCTGATTGCTACATTGCCGTTTTTCTTCCGGACATTTTTAGGCTTTTTGGTCGTGCGTGCTTGCGTTCTCTTTCTTCTCGCCGTAATGGTACGTGCATCACCGGCTGAAAAGTGGGCTCCACCTGCTCGTTCCAGAGAAGATTTGTCAAACTTGTTAGTCTTACTGTCTAGCATCTTAGTACTCAGTAACTGTTGAAACTCTATGCCAGTGTACTAGTACTACACTACTACTAACCATTTCCTACCGGCCAGTGTACTCGAAAGTCACTGTTGAAACACTAGCATCTTCGCTGTCGAAGGCGCTTTGTCTGCACCCCTCTCTCTCACACACGCACACACATCTGGCCCAGTGGCTGATTGGCCTCTGTCTGTGCCCAATGCCCAAAATTTCTTTCTCGCAGTAGCAGCAGCTGCAAGCAAGAGTCGCCTCAGTTTGTCCTGTTAAGAAATCGGATTCAGACTTAGGTGAGTTCCTGATTACAGAAGAACAATAAAGAGAAATCTAAAGTTTTTTTTGTATCTCTATTTCAATCTACTATTTTGTTCTTATGTTCTTGCATTGTTCTTACGATTATGAATTTATCCACAAGGTAATCGTTCGGACTTGACTCGTCAGCGACGGTTACTCAAACGTTATCAGCACGATCGACTATCATCGGATCGAAAGGTAACCATCGATGAATGACACTCGTAGATCGAATCATTTTTCTAGATTGCTTTCAATTCTGCAAATTTGGCTTTCTAGATTGTAACATATGGTGCAAATCTGTTCTAATCTACCGCGAGCCAACTTGAAGTCACCGGCCAAGCCGATCGGTAGATTGTATGAAAAAGTGGATGTCGATTGTACCGTAGATTGAAATTTGCAAATTCGTTCTAATTTACCGCGAGCTGACTTGAAATCGCCAGCCAAGCCGAACGGTGGATTGCGAATGAACAGTAATTGCGCAGTAATCGCATGAACAGTAATCACATGTGCAAAGTAATCGCACGTGGATAGTACAAAAAGAGGAGCCGGCACACGGTCTAGAGCTATGGGCCGCCACCAACTTGTGGCCGGCCTCCGTCGGCCGGCGCCGCCTCTGCACGGGGCCTTCCCGGTCAGCTACCACCGCCACCACTGGTCGGCACCGCCCCTGCACGGGCAAATCATCACAGAAAGCAAAGAAAAAAAGGGAGAGGGGAGGTTGCTCCCGCGCCGGACCCACACAACGCCTGCATGCGCCGCGCACTTGAAGTCATTGTCTCCCGCACGGGCGCCGCTACGCTTGAAGCCGATCGCCTCGCCGAGCGTCCGCATCGCTTCGGTCGCAACCCGCCGCCCGTCTCCGATGAAGGCCCCGCATGGCCGTTGGGCCGCACGACCGTCGTGCGACCTATGACCTTACCCTTCTTGTCTCTTTCCTTTGAGTGAGGCCTTCTCACCTTGTAGCTGCTAGCATTGACTTCATGGTCAACATTGCTACTAGGCGGCTATGAGATGTAGTTCTTTCTTATAACATCATCTTGAGTTTCCACAACTTCTATGATGTCAATCAGTTCAACATACTTCTTGTAGCCGTCTTGACGATAGTTGCGTGCGGATTACACCACATTCGGGTGAAAGATAGAGAGTTTTCTTAATCTTCTTCTCATCTGTGATTACCTTACTACAGAGCTGATGACTGGTACAAATTCTGTACAAAGTAGAATTGTACTCTCTCGCGGTCTTATAGTCAACAAAACGTAGTCGGTTCCATTCATGCTCTACCAGAGGAAGAATAATGTACTTCAGCTTCTCGAACCGCTTCTTCAGTGCGGTCCATAAAGCTAGTGCGTTTTTCTCCGCCATACACTCATTCTTGAGCGTTAGACAGAGATGGTGTATGAGGAAATGAAGTGTCTGATCATTTTCCTCAGCAGTTGGAGTAGCATCCTTCGAGGTGCCAAGTCCAATAGCAGTACAGAGCTTCTTGACTCCACGTACGATCTCGACATCTGATGCCCAAGTGAAATAATTCTGCCCATGCTTCTTCGGGGGGCTTGCGGTTGTGCGACTAGGCTTCAGTGGCCGCTTCTTCTGGGGTGGGGTGGTGCCTCGGCTTCTGACCGGCGCGGTGGTGCGGCTGTGCTGGCTTCATGGCCGGCACACGGCTCCAGACCGGCATGGGTGGTGGCGGTGGCGGCGCGACTCCATGGTCGATGGCGACTCGGTAGGAAGGGCCCGCGGCGGCGTCGGCGCGGTGGTGCGGCTCGGCCGACAATGGCCAACAGCGCCGCGGCGGCGCGCGGCCGTGACGGATCGTGCTACGACTGTTACCTTCCGATCCGAGAAGAGTAGGTCGGAGTCGATCGTACTGATACCGTGTTGAGGAACTGTCGCTGGCGGGTCCAGTCCGAGCGATTACCTCGTAGACAAATTTAGAATCGTAATAACAATGTAAGAACATAAGAACATAACAGTAGATTGAACACAGACATATAATGAGATTTCTTAGTTATTTTTATTACTTTTCTGTAAAACTGTAGTAGAATAGTCAGAAATCTCTCATTTTATATAGTATATTAGAAGAACGATAAGTAACATCGTACATCAGATCTATCTAGCCTGAACCCGTTTTCTTGGCAGTCGGTTCACGTCGCGGTCGCCTCGGCCGGCAGCTCGGCGTACTGTTGCTGAGACGGGCGCACACCACACATGCACGCTGGGCGCACGTATGTTCCGGGGCTGTTTGCCCTCGTGTTTGGGACTTTGAGTGCAGCGCACGCCTCTGCCGCGTCCTATCCCTACCCTCGTGTTAGTTGATTCGTACCGCTGCTTTAGTTTCCGGAGTCAAGAATTCCGGGGTCCAACCCATGTGTGTCAATGCTGCCGCCTGCCTGCCTGCCTGGACCCGGCGAGAACAGGCAATGCTCCCTCTATGCCTGTCCCATAGATTTGCAGCATTTTACTTGCACGCTGTCAAAGCTTGCATTTTGTTTCATCACCAGAAGTAACTTGGGAATTTATGTACTATTTCCTAGTGTTCCAAACGAAACATTTTGGGAATTTTTACGAGATGCAAGAGTGGTGTGTGCATGTTGTCATAAAAAAAACTTTTAAAAAGGTCGCTTTCTTTCCCTCGGACGTACTACTATTTGTTAACTCGCACTCGTGGGTTATCAATCAGCTTTGTTGTGCACGACTGATGCATAGAGTACTAATTAACTGCTCGAGTTATTTGCATCCGGTGTTATTCTAGTTTGTCCGCACACTGCATTTTCTATTAGTGGGATCCCATGTAGGGTAGTTAAGCTATCACGGGCACGCACGGCTAAGGCTAACATAACAGTGGGTTATATAGCATGTACTTTTCGCCATCCATGCTGATATTTATGTCTCGCTTTAAGTAGTCCTACACACGCTAGCTAGGCCATCTCACTCGTTGGACGCTGGAGAACGCCACGATTCGGGTGTTCACTTGACCTGGCCGGAGTGCACTTGAGCTCTCGTGCTCTCCTCGTGTTCGAATCATTTCTGGCAGCGTTGGGAGGATAAAACTAGGATTTAACCGCGCGCGCGTCCTTCAAAACTGCAAATGGTTGCATGTCTTGTTGTGTGCGCGTACGGACTACGGCGGCAGCAGAGGTGCGCAGCGCAGCGCAGTGCATGCCATGCTTGCGTATGGTCGCCGGATGCGGCATGAACAAGCAAGGCACACACACACAGCGTTACTGCATTAGTAAAAAAATCGACCGACCGGCCGGCCGGCCGTGGTTAAGCAACAGGGACAGCGCTGCGTTCGCAGTGTTTTTTGTCGCGCACGTTCTCGGCGGCCCCGCAGGCAGAACGGGAAAGGAAAGCCACCCCCCCAGTGTCCCCACGCCGGCTGGAGCTGGAGCTGGAGCGGCTCCGCGGTCTCCTGCCTCCGGCCGCGTGCGTCAAGACAAACCGGGCCGCATCGCTGGCTGCTGCGGAGCTGGTGCAAGCGACGCTGGATGGTAGCTGAGTTGAAAGTTGAGACTGTTGTGTCGTTCCAGAAGAATGCACATGATGCAGAAGGTGAATCGTGTTACAGCACTTTGATGATACTTATTGGGGCAAATTACCTCGGATAGCACATCTTGCAGGTTGCAATCGACATTCACAACAGAATTTGTGCTTCAGCACTTGCAAACCAATCATGTCTGCCGAAAGAAGGCTCTGAATCTGTGCATGGACGAGTCACCCGGAGCAGGCGTGCTCTTCAAAGGAAACTTCTTTTATGTATTTCTATCGCTTTTTAGAATGCTTTGCAGAGACAAGATCAAATGGCAAGAGGCCTAATCATTCCGCGTCATAATCTCCAGGAGTTATCTATTTGACTATGTGGTCCTTCAGGGTTATCTTGTTCTTTTCTTTCTCCGATGATACTTCGAATTGAATTCCTGCTTCAGTTGATTACTCGATTAATGGCAACCGGACGTGCGATAATTGAACATTTGAGTTATAGGAGTTTTAGGCCCTATATTTGAGAACCTGCCATGAACAAATCTACCATTGGGCAAAAAGACGCATTTCTTTATACAGAACACGCGATTAATATGCCAGTAACGTGGTTTTAACACATGCTGCCTGGTCTGAAAAGCATGCGACAATGTATTATTCAGATGCCGAAATATCTTGAAAAGAGGAACAACTACTGTGTGCAGTAGTCCGTAGGACATGGACCATGTAATTCCGGCAATTCCAGATCGCGAGATCTCGAATTGCCGATGAACAAAATTTCCAACTTTCAAATAATAAACAATAAATAAGAATAAAAGGATGTAGTCACAACCTCTCTCTTTATTGATCTAACTCACTGTAGACTTGTGTACAATGAGAGCCATATGCCCCTTTATACATGATCGTTCACGCATGAATAAGCAATATGATACTGATCGTTCACGCATGAATGAGCAATATGATACTAAACGGAAACGGACTAATAGACCTTGTTAGCCAACAACCCCTCTAATAAGTATTTATTTAGGTAAAATATCCACATATAATCGAGTGTCAAAACGGCCAATACAATAAATTTTATTTTTTTCTTTCATTCTCGTAACGTGACACTCCTAGGCTACGGTATTGATTCCAGATTAGTAGCTAGAAATAGCTATCTGGTGATGGGAGCAAAGCATGCACTTTCTGCTTCCACATGTAAGGCGCTAGAAAAAAAGTCAATTAAAGTTCATGTCACGTAAAAAGATATGTATACATCATTATCGTATTGGCAAATCTGCCATATATCAGCCTGAAAAAAATTGCCAGTTGTTGCTAGAGGATGCGCAAACAGGCTTATCTTTGCGACTTTATCCATGAAAAGAATCTTAGCAGCTTCATCACGTCTAGCTTCAAGAATTTTTGGAAAATATAGTACATTTTCAAATCGTATTGGTAGATGATCATGCGCAAACTGTATATAGCACTGTTGCCGCATGACCACTGTGCGGCAACGCCTCCTCACGTGCCATGTCAGCTCATTTCTACACAGCGACCATGCGGCAACGCACCCGCCACCACCACGTGGACTCCCCCAACCAGCGCACCGCGACGACAGTCCATTGCCGCACGGTAGTTTTTTTTTTTTAAAAAAAATCATAGACGTAAAAAATACAGTTTGCGCATAACCATCTCTGCAAATACAATTTAAAAACATGCTATATCCGTTAAAAATTCACACTTCAACAAAGCTAGTTACACGGTTATGCTCTATAAATACAATTTAAAAACATGATATATCCGTTAAAAATTCACACTTCAACAAAGCTAGTTACACATGTACATAAACGGTCAACTACAGTTCTTGGTGGACCAAGCACATGAAGCGTAGGTGGACATCTTCACAACGTTACAAGATATGGTCTACATATTCTCAGTTGTACACTTGTATTCAACAGTCACATGAGAAATTTTCTAACCCAGATCATTGACGCGTTCTCTTAATTCTTTCAATTCTTTCCGGTTTCTGTCCATGAGAAATCATTGAACCGGTATTGTTACATAGCTGTGTCGGTCCTACCAAAACGAAGCTAAATAGTACTGAACTATCTGAAGATAAGCTTTCTCTCGGTTTGTCCGAGGAATATATGTGTACCTCCTACAAATAGAGTTTGTATTCATTTTGAGATTAATAAGTCAATATATATACAAGTAGATATATATACAAGTAACTCTTTATACAACAGGGAAAATACACAAGCAATAATATACATCTAACACCCCTTCAAACTTATGGTGGATCAACAACATTAAACATTAAATTTGGAGACATAGAAGCTGTGCTGAGTTTTGGTATACGCCTTTGTGAATAAGTCTGCCAACTGAAATTCTAAAGGCGCATACTGAAGATCAATAATCTGATCCTGCATTTGTGTCCGCATGTAGGAACCACCAATACCAATATGCTTTGTAAACTCATGCTTCATCGAATTTGTAGCAATGCTAATAGCCCCTGTACTGTTAAACGAAAGAGGAGTGCGTGCTGAAACATAAACACCAAAATCTTCAAGTAATCACTGTAGCCAAGTAACCTCTGCAGTCAATAAAGCCATAACTCGCAACTCAGCCTCAGCACTCGAACGAGAAACTGTTGTCTGCTTCTTAGTTTACCAATCAATTAGAGAATCACCAAGAAAAAACACAATAGCCAAAAAGAAACCGGCGATCAGAGTGATAACTAGCCCAGGTGGCATCAGAATATGTCTGGAGCTGTAAAGAGCTGGAACGAGAGAAAACAGACGACGAGTGATGGTTCCACGAAGATATCATAGAACACGAAGAAGATGGCTATAGTGGAGCTGAATGAGAGTAGAAACAAACTGACTCAAGATATGCACAGGGTACAAAATGTCAGGACGAGTGACACCCAGAAAAACAAGACTCCCAACAAGATGACGATAGCAAGTAGGATCAGTAAGATGCTCACCATTAGTGGACCGAAAATGAATATTAAGCTCTATAGGAGTCTCAGCTGTGTGCTGATCCGTAAGAGAAGCACGATTAATAAGATCTTGTATATACTTTTCTTAGGACAGATAGATGCCTTTAGGCGTAGAAATAACCGCAATACCAAGAAAGTAGCGAAGCGGACCCAGATCAGACATGGGAAACTGCTCATTAAGATGCTCCTTCACAAAAGTGATGTACTGAGAATCATATCTAGTAATGATCATATCATCAACATATAAAAGAAGAAGCGTCCGACCACGAGGCGAAGTGTGAATAAAAAGAGTAGGATCATGAGCACTGGTAGAAAAACCAGCTACAGTGACACCAGAAAAGAAACGATCAAACCAAGCACGAGGAGCTTGCTTGAGGCTGTAAAAAGATCGGCGAAGGTGACAAACCATATCCTCAGGAACAGAATACCCGGTGGTGGCTGCATATAAACCTCCTCACACAGCTCACCATTGAGAAATGCATTCTTGACATCAAGCTGAGAGATGGACCATGCCCGAACATATGCCATAACAAGAAGAGTGCGTACGGTGGTCATGCGAGCCACAGGAGCGAATGTCTCATCATAATCACAACCATACTCCTGATGAAAACCACATGCCGCGAGATGAGCCTTGTAGCGCTCAAGAGAACCATCAGAGCGGATCTTAACCTTGTAGACCCACTTGCACGTGATAGGAGTAACACGCGCGGGAAGAGGGACAAGATCGCACGTGCCGGTACGCTCAAGGGTAGCAATCTCCTCAGCCATCGCATGCCGCCACTCCTGATGAACAACAACATCATGATAAGAAGTCGGTTCGGCAAGAGCTGCTAAACAAAAGCACAAGAGGCCGAATAGACTGACGATCACAAAGAGCATATCGAGGAGGAGAGACCAAAGAAGGTGACCTATCAGAAGAAGATGGCGCATCAGGAGAATCCTTAACTTGCGGACGACAAGTGTAGTGAGGATAAGAAGGAACAAGACCAGGAGGAGCCTCTAGAGAGGGTGACAGTGGCGAAGGGGATGGTGAAGGAGGCACCGAAGAGGCCAAAGGCTATGATGGAGGTGTGGTGACTATGAGAGCAGCATGAAAAGTTAGGAAAGAAAGAGGCTCGACAAGAATTGCTGGAGTGGTGAAAGGAGAAGGACGAGGGTATAAAAGATGAGACTCATCAAAAGTGATGTCTCGAGAAACCCGCATTCGTCAGCCAATAGGATCCCAACAACGATATCACTTATGCTCAGCGCTATAGCCCAGAAAAATGCACTCCACGAACTAAGCGGTTAGCTTGGTACACTCACGAGAGGCAAGAAGAACATAGCACACACACTCAAAGAGGTGAAAAATAGAATAGTCAGGAGTCTTGCCACAGAGACGCTCAACTGAGATCCCACCTTGAAGAGCAGAAGAAGGCTGAATGTTAACAAGAAAAGTGGCAGTAGAAACAGCCTCAGCCTATAAGTGTGATGGGATAACAGAAGTAAGCATGAGAGCACGGGTTGTCTCAAGAAAATGACAATGCTTCCGTTTAGCCACACCGTTCTGGGCATGAGCACCAAGGCAAGAAAACTAAGAGAGAGTGCCCTACTCAGCAAGAAAACCATGAAGGACTCCTGACAAGTATTCCCCAACAGAGTCAGCACAAAAGACACGAATAGGAGAATCAAGCTGAGTATGGATCATAGTGGCAAAAGTTTTGTAGATGGATAAAACCTCACTACGAGATGACATAAAGTATATCTATGTGTGGCGATAAAAGTCATCAATAAAAATTATATAATATCAATGACCTCCTTTCGAAATGAAAGGAGCCGGACCTCATACACCAGAATGAACAAGATCAAAAGGACGCTGTGACACTGACTCATTGGAATGATAAGAAAGTTGAAGCTGTTCACTAAGCTTACAACCCTGACAATTTAGAGAAGCATCATCAGACACAGACCCTAAAAGACCACGACGAGGTAAAGAAGATAGACGTGACCCGCAAAGATGTCCCAAACGATGATGCCACTGAGCAAAAGATGCAGTGGAGGATGCAGTAAAAGCAGAGGTGGTGGTGGAGGCGACAAGACTGGTAGGGGCAGCGGAAGGAAGACTAAGCCAGTCAACCTCCCAAAGACGCTATGAGTCACGGCGTCGAGGGCCAGTACCAACCAGAGTCCTTGTGCGGTGATCCTGAATAGAACAAGAGTCAGAATCAAGAATAACACGACAACTATGATCGGTGAGATGACTGGTAGATATGAGCTGTATTGTTAGTTTGGGAACATAAGAAACAACATGAACATGAAAAGAGAGATTCGAAAGAGTACCTCGTCCTGTGTGAGAGAGAGGTACCATCTACTGTATGAACAGTGATAGGATCAGTTAAATTATCAATGGAAGTGAGACTGTTGGAATCATATGTCATATAAAAGGAAGCACTAGAGTCAAGAATCCAAGGTGATATACCTGAGGAAGGGGTAGAAGGTGGTATCTCACTAGAAGACTTTGCAGCAGAACCAGCAGAACCAGACGGTGGAGAATCAGTCATGCAACGCAGTAATATGAGAAACTCTTGAGAATCAGAAGCACTAGAGCTCATTTGGGAGGAGGAACTACTAGTGCCCTTCGGAGGATGGCCACCACAACGTAAATCCCTCTTCTTGTAGCAGAACTGCTCCACATGTCCATGCTTGTTGCAATAGATGTCGTGGAGTCACCTACCAACAACAGGTGTCACTGGTGAAGACACAACGGATGATGGAACAACTATAGCAGGTGTAGGAGCTATAAGAACTGCTAGAATCGAAGAAAACGACTGGGACGACAGCAGACCCGCAACACGAGGGCGAATCTCCTCAGCACTAACAATTGCAAGGGCCTCCAACAAAGTCACACGAGGGTGGTGTGGCAACAACTGAGCACGAGTCTGCTCATACTTAGCCCGAAGACGTGTCAAGAAGTCGTAGATGCGATGAAACTCCAAGTGAGACTGCTAACGCTGACAGCACTAACAAGTGTGGCAAACATCAGTCCCAAAGAGTCAATCTGAAGCTATACAGTAGACAACTGGGCATAGAACTTATCTACAGTGGCATCTCCCAGCTACAACAACTGCTTCTGATGCACAACAGAAAGATATAAGGAATCGCCAAACGGCTCTTAGCGGTTGCGCAGATGCTCTCACATCAACTGTGCTGAGGCCAAGCTAACCAAATCCCCAGTGAGATGCACTTCCATGCCAGAATAGCAGAGGTACGGGCATCCTCATCAATCCATATCTTGTAGACAGCATACTAAGTCTTAAAAGTCACCATGACACCCTCAAAAGCATCATATATCCCTTTACGAGTGTCATTGGAAGCATCCTTCAGGAGCACGGGCTCAATAGGCGGAATAGGGTGAGATGGACAAGGCAACTTGCCGATGTGAAAATCCCAAAGACGTTGACCACACATATGGAGACGTATGTGCTGAAACCAGTCTTGATAATTGAGACTATTGAAAATCACCGAGCAGTGAGGAACGAAAATAGTACCCATTTGTAGGTGGCGCTGCACGACGCGGCGACCAAGACAACGAAGTCTAACAGGCGGCACTGGACGACGCAGCGGTTAGAACGACACACTATTTTTTTCTTTTCAGGTTGGCTCACTTAGAACAGAGAACCGCTCGTTCGCTTGGCCCAGGAGCCTAACGACCCGTGAGCCAAAAATCAGACGACGACCTGACAAAACCATAGGTATTACTTTGATACCATGTTATGAATATAATTTGTATTTATGAGGTCAATGACACACACACTCTCTCTCTATATATATTTAACCGTACCCACTATAGTACCTGAGGAATGTAAGGACGAAGTCTGATGCTAATCTCTTGCAAAACAAAGCGAAAGCTCCAAACAAAAACGGACAAAAAGGCCATGCGGCCTTTATCCAGCTTAGCTCACGAATGGAAAGAATCTGTTTGACCAGTCCTACGGCTTCTGCGAAGTTCAAAGCTTTGGAATAGGAACATTTTACAATACCGCTTTTACAGGTTAAAAACAGCGTAGTTGCAGCCTTATACTAGCTCGTCAGTTTGTGGTCCTTTGTGATAAATTAAAATCAGCTTCTTTTTTAGAAAATTGCACTTAGGAGTAGTCTCCTTTCCTTTTTGAACCTTTGCAAATTTTTTACATACAGTTCTATATGTGCAGCCTTTCATTAGTGTTTTTTTCCCTTCTCTCTGTCGCGTGCATGGGTATAATGTAACACGTGTGCGGCTGTGCTGGTAGATACAATGTACAAATCCTAGTAAATGCGCACAACTTGAAAATTGCACTGCTAGTTGCTAAATGACACATAGTTTAAGGGATGCCAATTTGCACTCGGTAAGTGTACATGTTAAGAATCTGCTAAGTAGACTCCAAAGCATTGTTAGCTACTCCTACTGCTCTACATGTCTTACTTGTCAGATTCTTCCCTAGAATACGGCCCTGTTTGTTTAGTGCTTTTCTTCAATTATAAGAAAAAAGTCTAGCTAAACAGCGGGCTTTTATCTGAACTTATAAAAACTTTGCTCTATTTAGCTCAAAAGTTCATGCAATGTGAGAGATCTTTTTTTGGCTTTTGCGGAATAGAATAACAGTCTGCCACTAAAGTTCATTAAAATTACCCACGAAATGCCATTGTATATAAATCTCAATCATTTCGTTTTTTCGTTGTTCTGTTGCCCCCCTGCGCCCGCCCGCTTCCCTTCGGTCCCCCCTCCCCTCCCCCACCACTGACGATCTCCCATCCCCCGCCCCTGCCGATCTCCCATCCCCCGACGGCATCGCCTCCCTCCCTCCCCCAGCGCCGCCTCCCCTCCCCTGCCCCGACGCCGCCGCCGCCGCTCGTTTCCCCCAACGCCTCCGCCGCTCCCATCCCCTCCCCCAACGCCGCGGCGGCTCCCCTCCCCCGACTCTGCCGCTCCCCTCCCCCAGCGCCGCCTCCCCTCCCCTACCCCGACGCCGCCGCCGCCGCTCCCCTCCCCTCCCCCAACGCCGCCGCTCTCCGGAGCAACTCTCCGGTAAATAGACTAGCACGACATGGTCTACCTATTAGCAAACCCACGCATTATGCCCTGCGCCGGGCCGCTACATGGCCAGCTCTGCCTAGTTCTGTCCATCACTCTCCTCCCAGTCCACGCCACAGATCTCTCTCCTTGCCCACCATGGCGGAGGACGCCCCCAACGCCGGCGCCGAGGGAAGCCAGTCCGCGCCGAGGGAGGGCGCCGCCGACCCTCCGGCGTCTGCGGCGAAGGCCGCGGAGGCGCTGCTGCCGTCGCTCAGCATCTGGCCGCCGTCGCAGCGCACGCGCGACGCCGTGGTACGCCGCCTCGTGCAGACGCTGGCCGCGCCCAGCGTCCTCTCCCAGCGCTACGGCAGAGGAGTAAGGTGTTGGCCCCGCACTTAAGATCAACCAAGAACTGCTGCTATTTTGGCACTTCGTTGGAAATTATTTATGATTTCCTCTGCTGATGATTAGTAGTACCTATATGACTATTAGAGATGTGCTTGATATGAGCAGTTGATGTTTCTTTCATGAACCTGGTACCTTGTTACAATATTTAAGTTATATCAGTGGTGCATCTTTTGCCCTTGAGGTGTGCATCCATGATTGCATCAGGTCATCTATTCTGGTTATTATGTTGCAAGGTGATTGTACTGATGAGTATTTATAGCATTAGTACAAAGAGTATGCTTGTTCTTTTTGTATCCACTTTGTTCTCATTTGGTAGTGCACTTGGACTGCAGTAGTTCTTAGGTAGGGTTCGTTCTGTTTGAATTGAAAGATAATAGTGCAGAGCTGATTAAGTAAATACTACCATGTTTTTGAGTTAAAAATAGGCCAAAGATTGTTTTCAAACAAGCACACTTTTGTAAGGGCTTTCTGAGTGCTCATCATCTAGCTAAAAACCACAGGTTTGTTGTGTATTACAATAGGTATTTTGTGGGATAGTAGTCAACTATTGGATGACTGAACGGAGTTGTTAGCATTGGATCCAAGACAATAGCCTATTTGGCATTTCAGTGAAAAATACCAAATTGCAATGCTAGGTGTGCACTGTGCAGTTACATATGCATACTGAGTTAAATTAGTTTGGATTAAAAACGCAATTCTGGTTGTGGTTGGTCATGTGTTGCTAGATGAAAAGTTCACTTTGCCAAATATTCCTTTGTTGTCTTTCATTTTCTTCCACCTATGCTTTATGCTAGCTGTCAAGGCTAAAATTTACATCCAGCAAAATCAACATGTGCTCTCATTTCAAAATGGTTGAGAATGCATAAAAAACAATGTGGAGTTCATCCACATGAATGAAAGACTAGCGGTCCTTAAAAGTTGTATGAACATCATATAAGTTAGACAAATAGTATACTAATTCCTTTTAGTGACTAACCAACATAAAGATGCACTTTTTCATGCTGTTCACTAATATTGTGCTCTTCCAACTTTGCTTTGCTAATGGAGCTATCATGATTGTGCCGATATCAATATTTGTCAAGTCATGTGATTTGGTCGTGTCAGTATTTTTTTTACTAAATTTTTGGACTTACTGGGTTGACTCAGAAATTATTGCTGCTATTTGAGTTATGAACCTGCAATGTCCATAACAATTTGGTTGCATGTATCATTCCAGGAAAGCTCTAAATCTCATATAGTACCTGCTGCACAATGACAAGGTGGGTAGGACTGTTGCTACAGAATTTTGAAATTGAACAATTTTTCTTGATTTTCAGAGATTGGATGCTACAATACTCATCGACAAGAGAGGCCCAAAGAGTATTCAGGCCTGTGCAGTCTAGCCCAGTCTACACTAGTTCTAGTTATTTTTCTTGGTCAGAAACCGATGCTTCTGTTAAGCTATTGTATTTGTAACTAGGGAGAAAATTGCTGTAAAAAAGGGAACTGAACTAGGGGATTGACCAATGATTCTATTGATCTATGGTACCTTTGTATTTTTTAAGTTTCATTTTAAATTTTGTATTGGATTTACGCAGATTACATAGCAAACTGTCAAGAAAGCATTTTATCTGCAAGTTTTTAGACTTGTGTTTTTCCTAGACTTGTGTTTTTAGACTTGTGTTTTTCCTAGATGTACGCAGATTCTATGAAATATTTCTGTAAGGCAAATAGACAAGATAAATATGTAGTTCCGATTTGGCAAATTACCTTGGAAAACAACGAAAAGTTTAAATTTATCCTTAAAAACATCCTTCAAACCCTCAAGGGCAATTCAGGCTTTTTATCCTTTACACACAACTCAATAAGCCAACATCCTATAAAAAGCCAGATTACCAAACACCAAAGCATGGCTTAAAAGCTGAGAGGCTTATAAGCTGATTAAGTAAAAAGTTCTGAACTTTAAGTTTATAAGTTCAAAAGCCTAAGCCTAAACAAACAGGGCCTACATAACTAGAGCTTCAAAACTAGCTGAGCAAGCAAGGGCAGGACAGGCCAAACACATGAAGCTCAGCTCAATCTTTTGAATTCTCCCCTCCCTCCCTCCCTCTCTCTCTCTCTCTCTCACAGTTTGGCAGCTTGCTGTTTCTGCCCCAAATGTAGTGATAGTTTTCCAATAACTGCAAGCACAAAACTACAACATCTTTGTAAAGGTTTCTTGGGTCTCTCACCTCCCACTACTACTTGCAACTGTCCCTTTCACAATGCAAGCAAGGGCTTTTCTAGGAATAACTAGGCACCCACCTAGACTTCTTGCACATAAATGTCGCTCTTGTGCGTGGCATCCCCGAGACAGCAACCACACAAAAAAAAAGTAGGAACATGAGCTTTGTGAAGCATGCATTGGTGCTGCATTGCTACATTTTTTTTTGGTTTGCCTTTCCACTTTTGCATGCATGTGTAGACTGTCACGTTTGACTAATTTCCTGTGGATACAAGAGGGATGGAACGGCGCTTCTTTGGCTCCTTGTTTCTACTATGACTGTGGACCTTTCAATGCAATTGCAGGGACAGGTAAAATACGAGGTTTTCTTTTGGCGCCTTTCACCATGTGAGCAAACTACTCGTGAGAAAAATGCAAACAGGAGTTGTCGTTTCTGGTTACACAAATGCATTGTGTGATTGTATCTGTTTGGAAATCTGCAGCAGCTAGTATCTACTTAGAAATCTGCAGCAGCAAGGGTACATATTGCATAGAAATGGGACTTGTACTGTGTTTTTTTTATCGGTATGAGACCCGGTCGACACGGCACGACACGTGGTGGGTCGGGTCAGTACGCATGAATGGCGGGCTAGGTTAGGCCTGAAAATACGGTCCGTTAGGCGGCACGGCATGGCACGATAAGTTGGGCCGTGTTTGGATGGTCCGCACGAAATAGGAACAACCTTCTTGTTCTAGCCCAATCCCCCCTCGGCCTGGCCCAATCACTCCCCCACACTGGCTTGGTCCAATCAACCACCCCCTTCCGCCACCCCGCCTAGCCCAACATCCTCCTAGCCTCTCCCAACCCCCATCCCCAACCCCTTCTTCTGAGTCCTGGCTCCCAAATTCCCAATCCTTAATCGCATTCCCTTATTCTTCCCCCTCCCCCTCCTCACGCATCGCCGACTGCCCCCTCCCCCTCCCTCTCCCTCCCTACGTGCATCCGCCCTCCCTCCAGCCATCTCCTCGTCGCCATCCTTCTCACCCCTTTTGCAAGCGGCGACACGGAGCCGAGGTGGGTGGAGTTCTTCATCGGCGTCTAGCAGGAGGAGGAGGCTATGGCGAGGGGGAGCGGCGTGGATGGTGCGAGATGCCTTTGTCTTCTTGGGCAACGACGGTTGTCGTCTTCCCGGTCATCTATAGTTACTTAGGGCTAGGCTTGGGCCGACACGACATGATCCTGACACGATGGACTTTGAGTTGTGCCTGGGTCTGACCAGAGACGAAGCGGACTGGTATGGCATCGTATGGCAGGGTGGCCGGGCCGAGCCGAGCCAAGTCGACACAGCACGGCGCAGCCCGAAGCACGACAGGCCCGTACCGTGCCGACACGGTACAACCCAATACCCACCACTACATATGCCTGCCCCTCTGCCCAATGGACTTGAGATTTCAGAACCATTGAGGTTGAGAGTAGACAGTTACGGCCGGCTAGTTTAGAAGTTCCAAGAGTTTCATTTCATATATAAAAATTCCACCCGCTAAAGTCCATTCCTTACACTGTTCCAAGTAGTATTGATTTATTTGTTTTACATAACTGCCCTCATGCTCATTTCAATAGCGGAATTTTTGGTTTTGCCACTAATCTGAAGTGACTTTTGTTTTTGCCAACGAATTCCTCATTGGCATGCGGGCATAGACCCACCTGTCTATCAAGATGTCTGCTTAGATGTAGAAAACAAAATTTTCCCATTATTATACTTATCCATTGAGCCTTTAGGCATGGTTAAATTCATGATCTGCCTACAACGAGTTTTTTAATTATTTAATTCATTTTTTAAAAAGATAAACTCTGCATAACTTTATTTTCAATTCTGACCCTTTTGGTCATATCACAACGTGCGGCATGACAAAAATACTCTGTCACGCCACGTACCACAGCGTGGCCAAAGCTGCCACGATAGCCCTCCGAGTCAACACACATCTATTTTTGAGCTAAGTCCTGTCACACCAAGAGGGGAGGCGTGACAGAACTCATTTGCCACACTGAGGTCCATGGCGTGACAACGTGCTTTTGTCACGCCACGCGTTGTGGCGTGACCAAAGGGGTCATAATTGAGAATAAAGTTAGGGAGACATATCTTTAAAATATTTTTTAAAAATAGATTAAATAATTAAAAAGTTCACCTACAATCTTATAGTCACAGCACATTACTCCATAGGTGCTGTTGATTGAACGTACAATAGTGTCAACAGTTAGCTCAAGATGGTACCTGGCCAGCGGAGAAGAGGCAGAGAGGGAGGGAGGGGTAATTTGTAGTAAATTTCACGATGACCACTACATGAGTGCTTTTCCTACTCTTTGGGCTTTGCTCTTGCACTGGGCATGGGCCTGTGAGTAGACCTGGGAGTTGGGTCGGGCTTTTCCGGGCCGGTCCATGGCCCGATTCAAGTACAACACGACATGACACGGAAGTTTTCGTACTGAGCCAGCATGGCACAAATGGCGGGCTGTGCTGGGCCTAGAATGTGGGCTCGTCGTACGACACGGCATGGCCCAACCAGTTGGTTCGTGCTCGGGACGACACGACATGAGCGTGGCATGGCGGACTAGGTGGCACGAAGGCATTGAGCCGGCACACGACTGGGCATGTGGATGCCAAGGGACGGTGGAATGTGAGAATAGCCGGAGAGGGGGAGGGAGAGCGTATCGGTACCTTGCCGGAAGCCGAACGTCGTCGTCGTTGTCCATGTCACCATATGGTCGTGGGCTCGTGGTCGTCACTTCGTCGGCGGCGCCGCTGCCCTTGCCGTGACCGTCTATCTACTTTTGCAGTGATAGGACTTGTAGAGAAGCAGTGAGTGTGGAGGGAGAGAGGCAACGACCAGAAAGCAGATTTTGCAACGATGGCCTACCCATTTCAGTGACAAGACGGAGCCCGAATTACGACGGGCCGTCTGTGCCAGCACGGTATGACCCAATACCCACCACTACATATGCATGCCCCCTCTGCCCAATGGACTTGAGATTTCAGAACCGTTGAGGTTGAGAGTAGATAGTTAAGGCCGGCTAGTTTAGAAGTTCCAAGAGTTTCATTTCCTATATAAAAATTCCACCCGTTGAAGTCCATTCCTTACACCCGTTCCAAGTAGTATTGATTTATTTGTTTTACATAACTGCCCTCATGCTCATTTCAATAGCGGAATTTTCGGTTTTCCACTAATCTGAAGTGAATTTTGTTTTTGCCAACGAATTCCTCATTGGCATGCGGGCATAGACCCACTTGTCTGTCAAGATGTATGCTTAGATGTAGAAAACAAAATTTTCCCATTATTATACTTATCCATTGAGCCTTTAGGCACGGTTAAATTCATGATATGCCTACAATGAGTTTTTTTAATTATTTAATCCATTTTTAAAGATAAACTCTCAATAACTTTATTTTCAATTATGACTCTTTTGGTCACGTCACAACGCGTGGCGTGACAAAAATACTCTGTCATGCCACGTACCACGGTGTGGCCAAAGCTGCCACGATAGCCCTCCGAGTCAACACACGTCTGTTTTTGAGCTAAGTCTTGTCATACTAAGAGGGGCGGCGTGACAGCACTCATTTGTCACACTGAGGTCCGTGGTGTGACAACATGCTTTTGTCACGCCACACGCTGTGGCGTGACCAAAGGTGTCAGAATCGAGAATAAAGTTAGGGAGAGATTATCTTTAAAATATTTTTTAAAAATAGATTAAATAATAAAAAAGTTCGCCTACAATCTCATAGTCACAGCACAGTACTCCATAGGTGTTGTTGATTGAACGTGCAGTAGTGTCAACAGTCAGCTCAAGATGGTACCTGGCCAGCGGAGCAGAGGTAGAGAGATAGAGAGGGGTAATTTGTAGTAAATTTCACGGTGACCATTACATGAGTGCTTTTCCTACTCTTTGGGCTTTGCTCTTGCACTGGGCCTGGGCCTGTGAGTAGACCTGGGAGTTGGGTCGGGCTTTTCCAGGCCGGTCCATGGCCCGATTCAAGTACAACACGACATGACACATAAGTTTTCGTACTGAGCCAGCATGGCTCAAATGGTGGGCTGTGCTGGGCCTAGAATGTGGGCTCGTCGTACGACACGGCCTGGCCCGACCAGTTGGTTCGTGCTCGGGACGACACAACATGAACATGGCATGGCGGACTGGGTGGCACGAAGGCATTGAGCCGGCACACGACTGGGCATGTGGATGCCAAGGGACGGTGGACTGTGAGAATAGCCGGAGAGGGGGAGGGAGAGCGTATCGGTACCTTGTTGGAAGCCAAACGTTGTCGTCGTTGTCCATGTCACCATATGGTCGTGGGCTCGTGGTCGTCGCCCATCGGTGGCGCCGTCGCCCTTGCCGTGACCGTCTATCTACTTTTGCAATGATAGGACTTGCAGAGAAGCAACGAGTGTGGAGGGAGAGAGGCAATGACCGAAAGTAGATTTTGCAACGATGGCCTACCCATTCCAGTGACAAGACGGAGCAGAGGAAGAAGGCAGAGGAGTGGTGGAGGCTGAGAGACAACAGACAATAGCAGAGGCAAGGTAAACAAGAGAGTCATATGGTTTGAGTTAATTGACGAATTACACATGGGAGATGCCATTGCCGAGTGCATAGTAGATGCAATTGATGATTTTAAGATAGATAGCAAGATTGTTTCTATAACTCTTGATAACACATCTGCGAATACGACGACTATGAATATCCTCGCCTCAAGGTTTCAGATATATATTGGTGGATATGTTCTCCACCAAAGGTGTATTTCATATCTTGAACCACTTGTGCATGACGGTATGCATGTGATTGGCAAATATTTGAACAATAACCGCGCTACTCTTCGTTACCTCACAAGTTCACCACAAGTGGTAGCCAGGTTTGTAGAGTATTGCACATCCATTGGCAAGCCCCTAATAAATTTCGGTCTTGATATGAAGGTGAGGTAGAACTCGATATACATCATGTCGAAGAAGGTACAGGGGTATGGACATATTATATATGTCTTAGTCAATGCTAACTCTCAGAATAATGAATTGGTAGTTACTAACTCAAATTTGCAAATTGCTAATCATTTTAAAGAGTTTTTAAGACCTTTTTTTACAAAGCAACTGAGGTTATATCTGGTGTTTACTACCCTACATCTGGCTTAGTTATAGATTCTATTTGGCTAATTGTAAACAAGTTCGTTAAATCTAGGGGGTCACCTTTTAGGCCATGCTGTTGCACCAATGGAGGAAAAATCTGTTAAATATTTTGGATCTATTTCACATCTATATTATTTTGCTACCATTTTTTATCATAAAAATGTTAGCAGGTTTGCATATTGGTTTGGAGGGAATAGGTGAGTGCATCGGTCTTGATTTATGTGAAACTTTTGAACATGTCAAAAAGGAGTGTTTTCTTCTTGTATCATGACAAACTTGGCAGCAGTGCGAGATAAAAGGCCTCACATCAGGCACAAGGCAAGACAAGCGTGTTAGCCTACTTGTGGAAGAAGCTAAAGGTTAACCAACTTGTGGAAGAAGCTAAAAGGTAAGTCTAGTTCTTCATCCTCTCAGTCTCAAGTGCCCCTAAGTAGAATTTTGTCTCGGAGCTGAACCATTATCTAGACCATGATTTTACAAACACCAATCCTGATCTTGCTAACGGAGACAAGATAGACTTACTCGAGTGGTGAAATAACAATAAGTGAATATTTCCTCTGTTGTGCTTTCTTTCCCTCTGTTGTGCTTTCTTTCCCCGCTGATCAAGTCTAAATGCAATTAATAGGTTAGTTCTCCACCTAATCATTTGCCACCTGATAATTTGACTTGGCATTCCCTTTTTCCATAACAACACACAACACAACATGCAACACCTCATAACCACCAGAACCAGTTGAACACACACGCACTTTCTTTTCCCCACTTCTCCCTTCCCAGACACCGGATCCGGCCTCCCTCCACCTTGAC
>JAYEVG010000046.1:0-52414 GCA_036346395.1 Hsuehochloa calcarea | reverse complement strand
CACCGCTGTTTAACTCTTTGAGATGGCCGATCGATATGCAATCGCTTCGAGGCGTCGAGTGGAATAACACTATCGATCGAGAAACACACGCTTCGAGAGCCGTGAGGTTGGTAAGGACAAAAAGCAAAAAGTCCAAGAAGAAAATAAAAGTCAAAAGCCACAAACTAGTGGTTTCAAGGAGGTTTTGGCCGTAAAAGATAGAGAGCCCTAAACCACCAAGTCGAACCCCGATCAAGGCAAAGGTAAGCGCCACGATCGTAGGAACGACAAACCAAGATGGTGTCCTTTTCATAAAAGGAAGGACATGACCTCATGAATCGCCGAAGTTTTCCAAAGAAAGCTCGAGGACTACTACAACGGCAAGCACCGCCCCTACTCGAAAGGTAGGACATACGAGTGGTCAAGTCGCCGATGATGAGGAGATGCCATTCCAAGATCCGCACCATACCGTTGAGCATATCTATGGAGGATCATCAGATATCGACTCAAACGACAACTTAAAGTCTGCGGACGAGAGGTAAATTCCATACATACTCCTCTTGTCAATAAATTACGAAGTGGTCTGGGTTACCATCTCTTTTGAGAAGGACGATCGCCTGATCACTATGAGTCGATCAGTCGATTCGATTGGAGTCGAACCCACCATCAACAACCGCTGTCAATCGAGTGTTGGTTGATGGTGGCGCTTCTTTGAACATATTATTTACCAAAGCCCCGATGAGATGCAAGTACCAGACAAGGGTAAGGCGCACGATATTCCTTCCATGGAATCGCATCGGGTCTTCGCCAAACCCATTGGCCAAGTTTCTCTTCCTTTAACATTTGGCTCGCCAAGTAATTTCGTGACGAGAAAGTCTCCTTTGATGTGGTCGATTTCGACACAGATATAACGCCATACTCGGACGACCAACTTTGGCAAAATTCTTAATGGCTACTCATTATGGGTATCAATGTCTTAAGATGCCAGTCCCAAAGGAGTGATCACAATTCAATGTGACAAAAGATGGCGATAGTCATGCGATCACGATCCTCGAGATGGTTGGTCAAATACCAACTCGAGATGAAAGTCACCTTCGACTAGCAAGTCGAAGCCAAAGTCGCACCAAAGCCGAACGACCAAGTCAAAGAGGTTCCTCCGACGCAGAGAAACCTCAAGACTGCTCGCATTGGGAGACTTCCGATCCCAAATAGGAAGACGCCTCATTACCTTCCTCCGAGCTAACGCAGATGTCTTCGCGTGGCAAGCATCCGACATGCCCGAGTCCCTGTGGAGGTGATCGAGCACAAAGCTAGCTTTACTACCGATAAAGTACCAGAAACAAAAATTACGAGATTTGCCTCGATAGACGAGATGCTATTAAATCGAATTGATAAGCTACTTAAGGCGTGCTTTATAAGAGAAGTCAATCACCCAGTGGTTGGCTAACCTCAGAATGGTCAAAAGTCAAACGGCAAATGGCGATGCGAGACTTTATCGATCTTAATAAAGCTTGTCCAAAAGATGATTTCCTTTACCTCGTATTGATCACCGGTTGATTCTATCGGGTTGTGAAATATTAAGTTTTTAGATGCATATTCGATATCACGGATCAATATGTGTCTAAACGATGAAGAAAAGACCGCATTCATTACTCCATTTGGTACCTTTTGTTATATCAAAATGCCATTTGGTCTAAAGAATGCCTGCTTCTTTTCAACGCTTAATGCAATCGACTTTTCATCTCAATTAGGCCGAATTTGGAAGCCTATGTTGATGACCTAGTCGAAAAAGCATTAAGAGACTTAATCATATCATCGACCTACAAGAAACATTCGACAACCTCGAAAGCACCATTTAAAACTTAATCCAGAAGTGTGTGTTGGAATTTCTTCAGAAAATTGCTTGGATTCCTAGTATCCGAACGAGGAATCAAGCAAATCTGAAAAATAAAGGCCATCCTCCGATGCGACCTCCAAACACAAAAAGGAAGTCCGTAAACTCACTTTGGGTGCATGGCGGCTTTAAGTCGTTTCATCGCACGACTAGGAGAAAAGGACTACCTTTCTTTAAACTTCTCGTGAGACATGAAGGTTTTGAGGGTCGAACGAGGCAAACATTGCCTTTGAGGATGTCAAGAGGTATCTTTCGAGTGCTCCTGCTCGTTTCTCCAAAGCCGTAAGAGACGCCTTAATTTACCTAGTCGCCACGCCACAGCAAAGAAAGCAGCATCGGGTCGTAGAACGTGAAAACGCATAACGACCGGTTTACTACGTAGCGAAGTTTTACACGGCCTAAGGAGCGCTACCCTCGTGTCCAAAACTTCGTATGCCCTCCTCATGTCTTCGAGGAAATCTGCGGCATTATTTTCAAAGCACAAAATAGTCAGGTTGTCCGAGTTTCCTTTGGGAGCAATCCTCCATAATAAGGAAACAGCGGGACGCATGGCAAAATGGTCAGTCGAACTTGGGGAGTTCGACCTCCATTTCGTGTCCCGAACGGCCATAAAATCCCAGATCTTGGCAGACTTTGTCGCCGAATGGACAAATCTGAACTGCTCAGATCCCCAAGACGATTCCCACGACCGATGGATGATGTACTTTGACGGTCACTCACTTTAAGTGGCTCGAAATCGGGTGGTCCCGTATCTCCTACCGGAGAAACCTTAAAGTATGCCATACAATTAAACTTTCAGGCCACTAACAATGTGGCAGAATACGAAGGTTTGCTAGCTGGCATACGAGCTGCGAAAGCACTCTCGATTCGTCGACTACTCGTAAGAGGAGACTCTCAACTAGTCGTGAATCAAATTGGGAAAGAGTACCAGTGCTCTAACTCAACAATGGCTCGGTACTTATCAGAAGTACGTAAGCTAGAAAAACATTTTTTAGGTTTCGAGGTACAATTTATCCTCGAAGGATAATTTCCTCATGCACCAACTTGCTCGGATGGCTTCTTCCGATCCATAGTACCAAAAGGAGTTTTCTTGGAGCAACTCCAAAAACCGCTCTGTCGAAGAACCAGAGGCACCTCCTCTTGAGATGGCCTCATTAGATTACGAGGATACCTGGATGACTCCCATCTACGAGTATCTTTGCAAGGGTTCCGTACCCGAAGATGATCTTGAGGCAGATCGATTATCCCGAAAAGCCAAAATGTATACTTTGGTTGAAGGAGTTCTCTATAAACGAGGAACCCAAGGGATACTCATGCGATGCATTCCGCAAAATGAAGGAATAACACTCCTTCACGATATACACAGTGGCATCTGTGGGACGATGCTTCCTGCTGAACATTAGTTGGTAAAGCCTTTCGACAAGGTTTTTATCGCCTCACCTGCACGATGCTAAAGAGGTGGTTAAAAAGTGTGTCCAAAGCCAATTTCATGGTAGATGATACACCAACCAAATTTCAAGCATTACAAACAATACCTCTTTCTTGGCCTTTTGCGCACTGGGGCTTGATATCCTAGGACCGCTTTCCCAAAGCTCCGGAGGTTTCAATTCCTTTTGTGGCTATTGACACGCTCACAAAATGGATCAAGTGAACTCAGAATCGATAACAACTAAGCAAAGAAAAGGTTCATGATGAGAAGCGTAATTAGTCGATTTGGAGTACCAAGTCGGATAATTACGCATAATGGTAAACAATTATCAAGTGCAAAATTTCGTGAATTTTGCGACGAGTTGGGTACCAAGTTATGCTATGCTTCATTGCACATCCCCAAAGTAATGGGGCGGTTGAACGTGCAAACGGCCAAATAATGCGAGGAATTAAAACTCGAGTCTTCGACCCGACTTGTTGCGCTCGGGGCTTGGGTACAAGAATTACCTTCCATATTATGGGCGCTCAGACAACCACCAATGAGCAACAGAGAAACACCATTTTTCTAGTGTTCGAGTCGAAGCCATGCTTCCTCCGAGCTAAAATTGCGGTCGACACGAGTTGAAACCTTCAACAACTCGGACCAGAACAACTTCGAGCAGATGACATTAACCTACTCAAGAGAGGAGAAACCTAGCCTTAATTGTTGGCGGTCTACCAACAAGCCTGCGCAGATACTATGATCGTAAGGTCCAACCTCGCAGCCTTTGTCAGAGGTGACTTGGTATTGAGGCTCGCCAATCCAAGTCTAACCTAATAAACTTTCCCTAAATGGGAAGGTCCTTACACGATGGTCGAAGTAACTCGGCTGTGGTCTGCACGACTAGCAATGGAAGATGGATGAGTTCTCTCAAACTCTTGGAACATCGACCGCCACGCAAATTCTATGTGTGACCGATTTCTCAAGCAATAAAAGTCCGTGTTCTTTCTACCTCTTTTTGCCTTATTTTCGAGTAGTGCTTTTTAATCTTTCGACTATGATATGAGAACACCCGCTTTCTTTACACCGCCGAAAGCGAGAAACGCCATCCGACGAAACTTCTCCTCTCTCGCATGTGGTTACGCCCACTAGAAGGAATTTCCAAGCATTGACTCGTTACTCATTTTTGCCGCCAAGACAAAGAGCCCGGTTCTATCCAGTCGAAATGTTCTCAAAGCCAACTCTCTCAATCTTAGTCTATTTTTTCAGTCAATTCAAAAAATATTCTAAGTAGAGTACACTTTCTTACATTTGTTCGACTACCTTTGATGTACTCGATTTGTTTTAACTGGTCGAAGGAAGAGACACACCTAGTCGAAGTCTTTCCTCTCGCATGTGGTCCTCGCCCACTAGAAGGAAACTTCCTAGCGCCGCAGCCTCCTACTTTTGCTCTCGGAAAAGACTTATCAAGTCCACCAAAAAGGACGAACGAATTACTAAAGTCCTCTAAGACGTCTGCTTAACTCAAGTTGTCGTTCTTGGTTCAATTAAACTAGTCGGAAATGAAAACATCACCTAGTCGAAGCCTTTCCTTTACTCAGACGTGGTCCCGCCCACTAGAAGGAACTTCCTAGTGACGAGTCGCTTTTAACTCTTTCGACCAAAGGCTTGACACCGTAATAAAAGCTATAAGTTAAATAAACCTCTCTTTGTTTTCGAAAACCTGTTTAAACACTATTTATTTAGATTGTCTAAACAATCTAAACAAATAGTCGAGGCTAGGATAAAGTTATTAATTTGACTTCAATTCTTAGTCTTTCATTCGTCTTTCATTCGCTTATTATCTTTTGAGTTACTAACTACTCGACAAGATGATTTTCGTGAAATAAGGCGGATCATATATTACTCATCAACAAAATTGTCGCCTTACAAAGTAGTTACAATATTACTCGAAGGGGAGAGCCTAGTGCATTTCCTCCGCCACCTTTTTGCCAATCGATCAGATTTCCACAATCGACGACTTGCCTCGATTCAGAACGATCGAAGTCGGCTTCGATTGGTTTAACATTACATGGGATCTTGAGCTTTAAGTTTCGCCAAAGCGTAACTTACAGCAGCTTTCGATTGCCTCCCTTATTGATTCACTTGATTAGCCTTCAGAGTGGTCACCATTTCTTGCAATTTTCCGACTTGTTCTCCAATAGTACTTGTGTGAGCAGCTATAGTATCTTCTCGAGGAGTTTTTCCTCGTAATGTAGCTCACTAAGCACATTGTTCAGGAGAGTGATGTTGCCTTGAAGACTAGTCTTCATCGACTCCATCTCCTGTTGGGTACAAGTCGAAGCCTCACGAAGCTTTTTGTTCTCGACCACTTGTTCTGAAAAGAATAATACCGGTCAAACAAAAATACTTCTAGAGGAACATAACACAAAGATATTTGTAGGTAAAAGCATTTCTTACCTACTAATTGAGAATCCAATTTCTTGACCTCTTCGCGATGGAAAGCAACAGCCAAAGATGCTTTTGCTCCCACGCCCGATGTCCTCTCAGATTCATCTTAGCAATGCGACGGACTCATTGCGATCAAGGTCTTTGCTTGGATTTCACCTCAAGGATTCTCAATTGGGCAATTTACGAACAAGGAATTGACATTAAAAAGGAAAACACTCAAAAGGACAACAGTAAAGAGTTACTTACCAGAACTTGAGTTCTCGAACCTCAAGTTCTTGATCCTTATTCTTGGTAATGCGGGAAAACTCCTGAATGACCAAAGATTTGTCTCCAACTTCAGTCCGGAGCTTCTTCATCTCATTTTCTTTATCTGAAGAAGAAATGAGAGTTAGGTAAAGGTTAAAACTCAAAAACAGTCTTAAGTTCAAGACTTCTCGCTTATTTTTTCCTGCAATTTCTTAGATGAGAGACAACCTCTCAAGTCTTTCCGAGAGGTTAATACTTCATTCCTTAGCCTCCTCGACTCCTCTTTTTCATAGTCGAGCGAGTCGGCTAAGGTCTTTGAATCACCGCTTAACCTACAAAGGACGAGAGATGGAGATAAAATCACCGAATGGTTATAAATACTTCTACAACCACTGACCTAGTCGTAAGTTTTTCTGCGACTACGAATGGTTGTAAGTCTTTCTGCGACCACTATCTGGTCGTAAGTAGTCGTAAGCTTTTTACGACTAACACTTTGTCATGAGTTTCTTCCATGACTATTCTCGTAAAGCATTATACGAGTATTTAAGTCGAAAACAACTATGAGTGATAAGTGACTTACCACCTCTCTGCCTCTGCGCAGAGTAGTTCTTTCTCCTGTCTTAGCTCTAAAAGTTGTCGATGATACTCACCGACAACAGCAATTTGCTCCAGAGCTTTCTGCAAAAAGAAAACAGTAAGAAAGGAAGAAAAGCCACAGATATAAGTATTCTGAAGATACTTACATTCATAGTCGTCCTAGCAAACGTTGAATATACAAAGTCCGGTGTCTTTGCAGCTTATCTATCCTCGCAACTTTGTCCCACCACACCTTCTCAAGGCGCTCGTTATCAAAAGTATTCTCCATATTGGGAATATCTTTGGGATGGGGGACTCGGTCACGAGATTTGTAAGCAGAAGACCCTACGACGGAGGCAGGACCAAAGAAGTCACCACAGAAGTCGAAATTTTCTCCTTCTGTTTCTGTAACTTCTCTTTGGGTAGGGGAAGGAACGCCTCCTACATTTTCCTTCCCAGTGGTGCTGCGCAGTCGTTCACCACCTTGACCGAGGCTTCCACAGTGCCTCTGTTGTCTCTACGACCTCAAGATCGTGTGACCACCTCAACAATGAATCTACCGCTACCTCAAGAGTCGTAGCTACAATTTCAGCAGTGTGGAGTCACTCTAGAGTCTCGACTTCATCGACCACTGGCCAAAGGTGATGCTTGACCACCTCCATTGCTACCTCCCGAGAATCAAGGGATGGCAATGGACTTCTCGATGGAAGCATTCCTGGGTTTGAGGAGTCGGATGAAATAAAGAAAAGCAAATCAAAGTTGTGAAAAGAAAAAGGTAAATGTCGTTCTTACACTTTAGTACATTTCACATACCTCCACTGGTCTTAACCAGAATTTTGGAGCAATCCTCCCAACGGAGGACCTCTTCTTCTCCACGACCACGCCCGGTCGAGGTTCAACAATTGGCTCATTTACGATCACGTGCAGTCGTAGAGTTGGAACAGGACGTGGCTCGTTCCTGATTCTCTGGATGGACGAGATCGGTCTCGACCATTCCGATAAAGATTGCCTCACCGCGGGTTGTGCCGATGTCGCATCCTCCTTCATAAAAGACATAAAATCTTTCCAGTTCTCCTTTCCAGTTGCTTAATAAAACTAGGAGTGGCACCGACTGCGAAAGATTCCGTGTCATAATAGAAGGGTACCTTAGCCTTGCGAGGTTTGCGCTTAAGAGGTTCACCGCTTCAACCTCCTCGGCCGACGGTGCGACCTCGGCTTCAGATACAACTACAAATGCCGCGGTATCTGTAGAGGTCCAGTCGAAGACCGAGCTCGAGCTTGCTCCCCTGCTCGGCAGATTTTACAAGTCGACGTCTTTTCGAGGAGGAGCCGAGCTTTTGTCTTCGACAACCCGCCAATAGTCATCGAATCGACTTCTTCGTCGTCCTGACGATTTTCCATGCCTACTTTCTGTAAAGCAAAACATAAAAAGAAGAATCACTAATTAGTCGTAAGTTTTTTCTACGACTAGTACTAAGTCGTAAGTTCTTCTACGACTTTTTATTGATCGTAAGATATTCTACGATCACCATTAGTCGTAAGTATCTCCTACGACTATAAAGTCCTAAAGAAAGAATCAGATTTTGATTACCTTTAGGCGATCCATCTTTTCATCTCATGCGGATAAAACCGCAATGACTTGAGGAACCCCTCGGAGTGACGGAGACTTCTCACAAATGAGTCTCGACTGAGTCAACCTCACTGTGAAAGATCTCGTAAAACAGATAAAATATTAGACAAGGTTAAGAAAGACCAAACGAAGAGCTAAATCGACAATTGCTTACCCTCCTCATAGTCTCTGGTGGGGTCTCCTCTTCCCAGTACCTCCACATAGGAGATGCTCGCTTCTTCAGAGGATCGATTCGGCGTGTGATGAAATCCTTCACCACATGCCATCCGGCCACCCTTCTTCCTTCAAGTCCTTAATAGCTTGAATATAAGGGCTAATCCTACCGATATCTTGTGGGTTGAGTCCCATGAAGATTTCTTTTCAGCGACCTTCCCTCAAAAGAAAGGTCATTCTTGAGAGTGACCTTCCAAGAGAACCACCTCTTCCTCCAAATTACCACGAAGACCGGGTAAAGCTCAATGTACTCCTTCGACTTCGAGTCGTGGAGCTTGAGCCATGCACTTCCGGCAATTCGGTTTGTCGAGCCATCCCATAATAATATTGGAATGTATCGAGATCCGCGGAATCCCTGTGTATGCCTCGCATGCATACACGAACACACTCAACATGGTAATGGAATTGGGACCTAAGTTCACCGTTCCACCCCAAAGTGTTCGAGTACTCTTCAGTAAGAAAGGGGTGGCAGTAATCGAAGGTCGCACTCACAATACGCTTGAAGACGGGATTTGCCCATTTTCCCCGATGGCGATCTTGCCGATAGTCGAATCCACTTCACCGAGCCTTCTGCGATCTTCCGAGATCGACCAAGATTTTGATCTTAGCGCATCCATCTCCGATTCCTCCCATTCAGAAACTCTCTTGGCCATTTCGCCGTAAGCAAGAAGTTTTTTTGATTGGGTTGGCGGCGGAGAAGATGAAACCTAGTCGAGGACGAAGAAAGCAAGAGCTCGAAGAACAGCGGAGTGATTTGGGGGAAAAGTAAAAACCCAAGTCTACCTCCTGGTAAGTTTTTATAACCGCACGATCTCCGCCGCTTCGGAAACCGTCTCGTCTATAGGTCTGTAGGAGTTGGTTGTACCGCTTCGGGAACCGCTTCATCGGACAAGTCTGTGAGAGCCGGTTGCAATTCCCCAGATGGTCTGTTCGAGAAAAATTAGGTGCGTATTGTCACCCCCAAGCGAAATTACATTCTTGACCAAGTATTTCTGGTCGAAGGAAATATCAATCGGAAGGCTTTTCTCCGATTCTACTACGACCACCGACGGTCGTAGGGGTTTTACGCTTTTGATAGTCGTAAGCAATCTTCACGATTGCAATCGCCGGAACCGTCTCATCAATGAGATCTGTAGAGATTGTTTGCAATTCCCCAGATGGCCTGTTCGGGAAAGTTAGGTTCGTTTCATCACCTCCAAGTAAAATTACTTTCTTGACCAAATCTTTCTGGTCAAAGGAAGTATCAATCGGAAGAGTTTTTCCTTCGACTATCTTTCTACGACATGTTCATGGTCGTAAGTCCATTTACGAAACCTTTACCAAGTAAGTTACTTTCACTTAAAGCTGGGGGGCTAGATGACGAGGATCTAATAATCCTCATTTTATCTTTTATCTATAATTCTTATTATGGGTAAATATGATGTCACATAGTCCCAGTAAGTACCCTTATATCTATAAGGAGAGGCCTAACAAGTGATTGTAAGTTCTTCTACAATCACCCCCATAGTCGTAAGCCTTGCTACGACTATATCATGGTCGTAAGTCCTTCTACGACCACTACATAGTCGTAAGTCCTTCTACGACCACTACATAGTCGTAAGTTCTTCTCGATCGCTGCCGGTCGTAAGTCCCTCTACGACCGGAAAAACTACGACCACCTTATAATCAAACCTACTGCATTTAGTAGGTCCAATTGATTAAGGAATCCGAACGGTCTACACGCACTATTATTCCGCGTATTAATGGTGTGTAAATACCCATTATCTCCGGAAGATAATTGCGGATGGCGTGAAGAAGTCAAGGCGCCGTAATTACGCCATCATGCGCCTGCTACTACATTAATTAGGCACATCTCATGAGGCAAAACGGCTACTTCTTCACGACTATATAAGGGCATCAAACAGAGAGACAAAGGGGACAGAGAAGAACAACGGAAAACAAGGGCTAGTCAAGTAGAAACACAAGCACTATTCTCTGTAATAGTTTTAGTCCTTTGCTAGATCATCAACAATACCATACACACAGGATTAGGGTTATTATTCTCTCCGGAGAAGGCCTGAACCTGTCTAAACATCCCGTGTCAATCCACTCTGCGTGATCTCATCCTTAGGAGACCCCCCGAATCAAATAATCTTTACGTAAGATCGGTTCTAATACACCGACAGAACCTGAGCCACCCTTGTTAAGCCTTGCATGTATATACTGCATCTTGTGTGTTGGCTTGCAAGCACGGAGGTTGTGCTCATCCTCGCTCTTTCCCCAAACCCTCAGAAGTAGGAAATCCTGAAGCTTTCGACTACAACGAGGAAATAGATATCTGAAAACCCAGGAGTTTTTGAAGCGTAGTTTAGTCTTTAGCCGTTCAAGTCTGGTCTCAGTCTAGCTGACTCCGCCGGTACTTATGTGCATCCTATATTATTTGAGTTTTCAGGTAATATCGGATGTACACAGGTTTTTCCAGTCGCTTGCCTGTGGAGAGATGTGCCCTCACCTTTTTTGATTATGTTGTCGCTTCGGCTACTTTGTGATGTAATTGTTGGGTTGTTCGGCATTTATTGTAAAACTTAGCCCGAAGCGGTCTATGTAAACTCTGATGTGTTAAATTAATGAATGATATGGTTTTACACTATGTATGAAATGATTCAGTGATGTATCTGTGAGTGTTATTTGCTGATCCAGAAAATAGCACAGGGAATTCGAGATTAGAAAATCTAAGTCCAACATGGAGGCTAGATTTTTACAACCCTAGAGCATCTAGCCATCTTCGTTAGCCGACAATACGTGACCAAAATCTTCAAGACTGTCGAGGAAAGTTGCACAAGTCGGTTATTCTGAGATCCCTGGATGCGCGTTTAAATGATACAAGTGGGTTACGTTAAAAATGTCACTGCAAGTACGAGGGCTGCTCCAAAGGAAAGAAAGAAGAAAGGTCACTATAAAAAAAAAATTGCTTCAAAAACAAAAACTTTTGTCAAGAATGGGATTTGAACCCATGCCCTTTCGGACCAGTACCTGAAACTGGCGCCTTAGACCAACTCGGCCATCTTGACATTTGTGTTGTAGACTGGACAATTTTATATTTTATAGGATGTCTCCATTGACCGCCCATCTACTAGAGCCTCTTATTCAGGGTGCATCCTCATGAAACGACATACTCCTATACACCTTGCGGGCGCACGTTGCAGCCCAACCTATATAATATAAGGTTGATCCAACTTACGTACCTGACTTGCTCTCGTTTCGTCGAGATTTGCAGCTCGCACTCTATCAAACAATTATGCGAGCTACTTTCCTCCCGGAGTTGTCTAGGAGAGGACATAACATATTCACACCCGTCACCATGTCAAAAGCAACCATCATAAACCATTAACAAACTGCACTTGTGCAAAAAAAAAAAAGAGAGTTACATTTGCTACTGGCTGTCAATGAATAGCCTGATGCTGTCTGTTCACTACTAGGAGACGTTAGAGTAAGTAAACAAGGTTGTAGCGATGAAACAAGTTTTCGCCATGCTCTCTATAATCTGCTAGGCTGAACGTTTGCCTCCCAAACTTGCTGGAAGCTGCAAAGGCAGCAGCTCCCCTCCACGCATCTAGAATGGGGTTAGCTGCTCTGACAAGCTTCAGCGGCGCGAGGTAGGGCCGGAACTGCCGGATCCCGGATTCCAGCCGTGGGATCATGCCTGGGAACAGCGAGCTCCCGCCAGTGACGAGAATGGACTGGCAGAGGCGCTCCTTGACAGATTCGTCCTTCATTAGTCTCCTAAGTGAGATGCTGACCATCTCATCGATGCCGGCCTGGTCGATTCCTGTCATACCAGGCTGGAACAACACTTCAGGGCAGCGGAACCGCTCGATCCCTATGGCAATTCTGAAATCTTCGGCGGTAAGAGGCCGGACTTTAGGAGGCTCGGGAGTTGCCTGAACAGCTTCAGATTTGTTCACAAATGTAGGGTCCATCTCCTGCGTAGCATTGAATGATTAATGATTGTAATAGAAGCTATTGAGTTGTGAAATCTGAGCAAGACAAAATGCCCATCACGAGCAGCAAAGGTTGGGAGTGAGATTTTACCTGGAGCTTTGATGCGGTTCGAGCAAGTTCTGATTCATCATCATCGTTCCCATCATCGTCATCATCATTGTCTTTGCTCATCTTTTTGTAGACTAACCAATCTTCATCTCTCATTCCAAAAGTGTCCTCACCTTTTCCCCTATCAAATGCAGCAGAAGTGAGCAGCCTCATCCTTTCTTTCTGGGCGGCATTTAGACGCTCCCCACGGCCTACACCACCAGATGAACTATGGTTGCCGTTAGCTTTTTGTCGCTTCCTCTGGTCAACTTTCTCAGAAAGTTCTGAGTGTCGGGCACGAAGCTCTTCAAGGTATAACTCTGGGTTCTCCCTGCATAGTTGAGTGAAACAGATCACAAAAGCAGCATAGAACACCTGGCAGACATCTACAACAGCTAGAGTACTCTATCCATATTAATCAGGCTGCAGATCCTATCAGAATGTAATGTTGATCTCTGAGACAGCCTGTAGAGAACTGATACCAAATTGGAGACACAACATCTTTAACACGAAACACATAATCATGAAACGGTAATAATACATGGTGCATAGCAACACTCATTTTGCTTTTCAATATAGCAACAGGGGCTAGCCATTTGCTCTTAAAAAATAGGGGCTTAACATTCCTTCTAAAAAAGTGATATTCACTATAACGGTAAACACTATTTGGTATTACAAAATGCAGAATGTACTTTTCTCCCATATTTGTATTTTTGTGAGCAAGGAATGAGCCGAAAGAACAAAAACTGTCTAAAATGGCTTTGAAATAATTGCTTTGAGCGTCAAGAGACGGTGCCACAAAATTTCATAAAGCCATCATTGAATGTAAGAATAAACTAAGTATGATAAGCATATGGATTATAAATTTCAGACTGGGGTATCACAACTTACGCACGCCTCTCTTCTTCTTGCTTATCCCTCAATGCTTCCTCCTCAGCACGTTTCTGCTTGGCGCGCATCCGGCCCTCTGTTGTGGTTTTAAGTATTATCTGTTTCTTCTTTTCCTTTAACTGGTAAAATATGCAAAAGTGGAACACAGCTATGGTGAGTGGTTCAAAGTCTAAAACTTCGGGGATCAGGTTTACACTCACGACATCCAGGTGCAAGATGCTCCCAAAAGCACATGAAAAAATATCCCATAGTTGACTACATAATAGTCATAGATGATAACTGAGCAAACACACCTGCTCTGGTGTCAACATCTCATCAGGGACAGACACAAGCGGATACTTATCAGCCCCTGAAGCATCTGCTTTCTCTTCGTTACCACTGGACTCCCCCTTTGCTTTCCTTAGGGATTGTGTTGCTTTCAAGATAGCAGATTTGATTTCCTGCTGGGAAAGATATCCATATCTACCTAGAATAGATGTTGCTTCTGGTTCCTCAGCTCCATCAAGTTGCTCCATTAGTTCCTCCAAATAAGAAAGTTGTTTTTCCAGTTCCACTATTTTCTGAGACCTCTTTGCGGCGGCCATCTCTCGTAAACGCTGACCAGCCTTTTCCTTCAAAGCTGCTTTCCTTGCAAGTTCTTCCTCAGATGGTGGTTCTTCTTTAGGTGGGGGAACCCATGGTAGCTGCCAGTACCGAGTTTTCTCTTCAGCTTCTTCTTTATTGTTCTGCAAAGTGAAGTGTTACAAGAATGTTCATATAATTTAAAGAAACATATATAAATACAATTCCAGAGAACAAAAAACCAAGATAACCAACTAGAGTCAAAAGCACTGTCCAATGTCCATTTTATACAAACACATTGGGAATTGAAACGGATAACCAACTAGAGTCAAAAGCACTGTCCAATGTCCATTTTATACAAATACATTGGGAATTGAAACTGGATGGTTCTAAAAATTGATATGAGAACAAAACAATATATAAAAGTTTTTTACCTTAAATATCTGCAACTCTGACATATAATCAAGAGCTATATAACAATGTTCCTTCTTCAGCTCTTCAGCCTTTTCCCATGTAATGCTCGCCCTATTAAAATTAAAAATGGCTACTGTTAGACATGGTAGGAAAAACAAATAACATGAAGTGCTTCAGAAATATGTTGCTGACACCTACGTGTGATAGGGATATTTTAGAGAGAGAAGCTGCCTCAGAAAATCAGTAATGTGATATCCACCAACATTGGTTCTGCAGCATGCCCCCAACACAGGCTGCCCTTTCAAAAACTGAAACAGATCCAACAAGGCTTTTAGTTCAAAGAGGAACAATTTAGTTTGAAATATATAGGTGGACAAACACAAGTTTCTAAGAAGAATATACTTCACAGAAACACTTAGATGAATATGTTGTATATTCTTTTCGTTTGTTAACTATTTCAGGGACCACGGTCTAGAAAAAAAAAACATATTGTGAATAATACATTAAAGTATGGTATCTAAGATGGAAAACTTGGTAAGCAGAGCCTGATGCACAGAATACCGAAATGATATAGCTGCCTAAATACTTCCACAATCACCCAATAGATTAAGGCACCTTTTTGACTGAAGTAGTTGGGCTGGGATAAGGAAAAATGACAAAGTATGCCTGGGGATCAATAAAATAAAATCCTGACACAGATTTCATCTAGTACTGACAGTTACAGTTTATCCAACCAGACTTTTAGAATTCACAACACATTCAATGATATTTGATATTTCCATCTACGCACATGCACTGTGCTCATTTTTCCGAGAATCTGACAAAATGAGCCAAATGCACATTTGTATATTGCGCAAAGTTGGAGAAAAGCATGTCTTGAGGAAACAAACATACTGGAACAACATGGCATGTTCCATGTTCACACGAAATAGCCAACCCATCTTCTCCACAGTTTCCAAGCTTCTGATTGTACTTGTAACTAAATGCATTGTCGATGCCAAAAGCTGAAACTCAGATAGGAGAAAAACAGCATTAACACTGCATTCTTATGTCAAAGTCGTACTAATTTACTACCATACTACCAGATGCAGTTCATAACAATGGCGCGTAAAGATCATAGGAAATATTACCGACGGATGGCGCACCATATGTCTCGAAAAGAAGTTCTGCCATCCGGGCTCGAGAAAAGGACGGATTGCATTCACACTCTGTCATAAGAATGGGATGGCTCACCTGCCCAGCATCAATGTTAGCTTCCAACAGTATTCAACCAAATAATAGTTTATGTGAAATTAAGTGAGGATATCCCACAATTTTGCTGAGCAGCCTCCCGTGTCGTCCCCGCGGGTGACACTGGAGGTGACCACCCCGAGCGCCAAGAGCCCCTCACTCCTCCCCGTCCCACCTAGCCGCCGTCAGCAGCGGGGCCAGCTCCCTCTCCTCCTCCTCTCTCTCCCCCTTCCAGATCTGTTTTCCCTTGGAGTTGGGTCCCCGCCACCGTTGCCTCTCATCAACGCCAGAGGTGAGGCCGCCCCCAGTGCGCCAGCGGAGGAGGGCAAGCCTTCGTCGCTTGTCGCCACCGGGGCTCGTTTGTTGCCAGCTCTCCCAGTCGGATCTAGACCTCTGGTCGGCGACGGTGCGGCGATGCACCAGCGGCGGTCGACGTGTCGGCACCGATGGCGGCGTGGTGAAAAGGTGCTTGAGATCCGTGGGCACGTCAGCTCACGTGTACTTGTGGTTCATGCTGGAGGTGTTGTCGGGAGCTCCTTGGTGTGGCCCCTCCCATTGTGCACGAGATACAGCGTGTCCCGTCCGCGGCACCTCGCTCAAGCTGCAGGTGGAGGAGCGCGAACGCCGTTTGGTCTTCGTCGTCAAGAGGCCTCCTTCGGCTGGGCAGTTCTTCTTGGAAAGATCTACCCTCCCCAGTCGTAGATTTGGTCAGCCCGTTGGTTGCAGTGCGAGGTGGCTATGCAGGTCGATGCGGGTTTGGGCGTCGTTGTCGACTCGGCTGGGGCAACACAGTAGGCGTCGCTCTAGACGCTTCGGCGATGCACGTCGCAGCGAAGTCGGAGATGTCATGTCGCGGTGTGCGACGGGCGGCGACGATGACAAACAACGGACGTCGTGGTGGGGCGTAGGTGGCCGCAATTTCGGCAGTCGTGGGCGAGCTCAGACCCTGGGCGGGCTTGGGTGTTGTCGTCAGCTCTGCTGGGGCGACACAACAGGCGTCGCTTTGGACGCTTCAGTGGTGTTTGTTGCGGCAAAGTCGGAGCTGTCGTGTCGCAGGTGTGTGACAGGCGGCGACGATAATACGCGACGGGCGTCATGGTGGGGCGTCGGGGCGCGTTGGTGGCGGCGGCTTCGGCGGTTGAGGGTGAGCACTGGCTCGGCGCAGTTGGCACGTCATGTGGCGCATTTCTGCACATCAGCGAGGCAGGGTCGCGACGGAGTCGGAGCTACTGCGTCGCGGCGGTGCACAACGGGCGGCAACGATGACTCGTGACGTGCAACGTCGGTGAGGTGCGTGGTGATTCTCGGCGCGGTTTGGCTTGTGCACAAGCCGCCCGCCGTCGGCCCGGGTTGTCCGCTTCTCTCGTGTATCGTCCTTCGTCTTCGTCGTGGTGAGAGAGGAGGTTGTTTCCTCAACCGCATATTTCATTCTCGACTGGCTAATTGCTTTTGAAGTGTTGTGTTTGTTGTGGTTCCTCGTGCTTGTTGTGGCTCATCATGCAGGTGTTGTCGTTCGTGGTGCAGTGTTGGTGTTGGTGCAGTCTGTTGTTGTTGGGTGGGTTCGCGCTAGTGAACCGAGGTGGGGCTGCTGCTGTGGTGTGCACTC
The DNA here is from genome assembly GCA_036346395.1 of Hsuehochloa calcarea. Taxonomy (NCBI): domain Eukaryota; kingdom Viridiplantae; phylum Streptophyta; class Magnoliopsida; order Poales; family Poaceae; genus Hsuehochloa; species Hsuehochloa calcarea. The sequence goes on along the minus strand of JAYEVG010000046.1, from coordinate 35,247 downwards.
TGGTGTGGACGGTTGCACTTCAAGCCTTCGCAAGAGACGAGTTTCTTCAGCTTTGTGCTTTGCTCCGGTGTGAACCAGTTGTAGTCTTTGCTTGGGAGCTATGGTTGAGGTTTTTGGGTTTTGGTGTTACCCCGCTGGGTTCTTGCCTGGCTGGAGCATGTGTTGCTTTGGTAGGTGTTCTAGGTGTAGGGCTCCTTCCCAGGTGTTGGTGTTCCCCACTTTGTAGGCATTATTGGTGCCGGTGTCTCCCCTCTGGGGATGGTGTTTGTAATTCTCTTCTTCTTTAATGAATTGGTAGAGCTCCTGCCCTTGAGTTAAAAAAATAGTTTGCATGAAAAAGCATGAAGTTCACAGGATAAGTGCAAATAGATAATTCTAGATAATTCAAGTCAGGAAACATCAGATATTTTCATTGTATGAGAACAGCAAACGACTAGTTCAGGAATGCCAACTCTCCTCTTTTTCTTTTTTCCTTTTCTTTTGTTGCTACCATACACTGTTAAGGACGAAAATCTCAATAAGTGAGATGATGGTCCATGCTCATCGTCTATATGAAACGGAGTTGCTAAAATGCCACTCCCTAGCCGCTTCTTGTCATTTACCTCGTTTGTTCTCAGAGGCTGAGATTAAAGTTCTTTCTGAAAGCCTTTGAGACTCTGTGTTTGACTTGAAAACATCAACTGATTAACTTTGTACTTATATTCCTAAAACACTTCATTCTGAGTCTGAAATCAACTGACCATATAAGAATCTCCCATGCTAAAATCTATTTCTAGTGAAAACTCCCTAGTTTTTATCAGTGCACACACTTCACTGGTAACTAGAATTGTCATACATAAACAACCCCTGGTTCCCTCCTTTTTTATTCGACGGGGCTAGCTAACATCTACTACTTTTCTTATGTATCAAGTGCAAAGTAAAGCAAAGCTACCAAACTAAGGAAAATAGGAAATAAGTCAACTACAACAAAAAAGGAAAATATTCACGAGACAGATGGTGACACAAGTGTAATTTACCTCTGAAGTGGCACCTAATCGATCAAAACCATAGTCAAGAATCTGCAACACAGAGGTAATACCAGATATAAAAAGGTTAAAAAAACATCAAAGACGTGTTCATTACAAAAGCATTACAAAGTGGACTGTAAAACATCGTTGTTCTGAAATAAAGTCACATGCCGCACTTTAAATCTTTCAAGCATAACAATTGCGATTGGCATCTAGTGTCATTATAAGGGCTGCATGAACTATGAGGGAGATGATAATTCACTGGCTACAGAATGGAGCTAATACTCATAGCAGAGAGTTTAAAGGTGGTACTTAACTTTAGGCAATACCTTTTTTTATCATCAACTCACAACCACAGGTGACTGATATGGTGTGGTTTTCGATGGGATTCTAAGGGAGGAAGGAGCTGTGCACGAGAGGTCGGATCGGAACGGAGGGGATAGCAAGGTAAGTAGCGCTCGCCCTCGTGCGCACGATGGGGCTTGTCCCCGGCCAGCAACGAGGCTCTGAACCGCGAGGATATTTCGGAAGGCTGATTCTTATTGCTTGCTTTGAATTACAACAATATGTCCTTTATATAGAGGAATAACCCAAAACGAATCCGGAAGGGATACTAAGTATCCGAAAGGGATACTACTAATTATCTAACCAATCTGAACACAATCTCTAGTTTCCTATCTTATCTCCTAATGCCTTCCTAAACTAACTCGCGTTCAAGCCGAATCTGCATGCTTAGCCACTGTTTCCATCTGGACTCTTGCCGCCGCTGCCATCCGGATTTTTGCACCGGTGCTGGTAAGTCTTTCCAACAAAAGAGTCCACAACATGACGCACATAGAATTTACCATTAAACGTTGAATATGCATTGTTCTGATGTTTTCACACTCATATGAACTCTTTCTAATATGATTGTTATCAAGCATACAGTTAAGAGTTGAGCATGCCTAAAGAATGTGAATATTATAAGTTTATTCTGGGCAAAAGATGGCAGACCAGATTGATCGCCCGTTTTATCTATTTCAAGCCTAAAAATGCATACCAAACCATCTATAGAACTTGTAGACAACTCAAAAGAAAGGTGGATGATGTCATAGGAGTGACGAACATATTCCATGTACTCGAACTGATAGACAACATCATCGTCAAAAGGTGAGCGAATTGATGATCGTGTGCAGTCAAAATACTTCATTAGAGCTGGATCAGTGTCCCCAACAACTGTGACAGTTTCACCTGCTTCATAGAAACAAATTGCCGTCAATTTGAATTATCATATTTTCTCCAATCCCCTTACAAGTCTATCAACTGGCACAAGCATAAAAGCTTCAGATCCCTGTCGTATATTCAGACAAATATTAACCTTACAGTGCACTTGCACAATCACAAAGATAAGTCTATAGACATCTGGACTTGAAAAACTTTTGACAATTACTTGCAGCACCTAAGCATCAAATGAACCGCAGTAGAATCAAATCCTCGATAGAATTTAAATGGAGTACCCAATTCCCGTGCATCACAACAAAATAAGTGCTCATAAACAACATCCAACCACCAATGAAATGGTATACTCAACTTCTGAAACCGCACAGCAAGGAGCAACCAAGCAAGCGCGAGACGGAAAAAAAACACAAACTATTCACAGCATCCAATCATCGAACCAACAAAAATCAATACTTTATAAGCGTAACGCGCAGTACCCGAGCTGCGGTGGCGCGGCCTCTGCACGATGTTGCGGAAGGCGACGCGCGGCTCCGCCTCGCCCGCCCACCTGCACGGAGCAGCCAACCACTTCGTTACATAACCCGTGGGGGCCTGGTAGGGTTAGAGTTTGGGGAGTTCCGGGAGGCGGGGCCCTCCTACCCGATGCGGAAGGTGGAGGCGCCGTTGTCGATGACGATGGGGGTGGACGACGGGAAGCGGGCGAAGTCAGTCTCCCGCGGAGGGCGGTACACCGACGACATCTCTCCAGCGTCGGCGGCGAGAGGGCTCGCCGGAGGCGGAGGGAAGGGGACAGGGGTTTGGGGGCTTTTGGTAATTTTTGTCCTTTTGCTGCGTCGTCCTCTTCGCGAGCTCGCGTGACTTAACACTGCCTGTGCTAATGTGCTGGGTTGGAAGCAAGAGAGGAAGGGGATATTAACGCAAAACCCCCTGTCATTTCACGTAATTTACCTGCGCAGCACTTCAGATCAGGCCGTGTGCTGCGTATGCAACTGCATAAAATTGTTCTGAAAATAAATGACGAGCAAAGAATTGCACATGGGAACAGCCTTTCCAAGTTATAGCTGTGTGCAATTTTGCTTGCATTGTGAAAAGCTTTGAATCTGTATTATAACTAATCATTTTTTTCCAAGTTGTAGCTGTATCTTCTTGCATTGTGGAGTGCTTTTCAGAAAAATTGCATTGTGAACAGCTAGCCCATTTTTCCAGCTTAAGCAAAGACTGTGTTTGCACAAGGGAAATTGCATTCTGAAGAGCTTGAATTTAGATTATGCACGGTACTTCCCTACTTAACCAGGAACAGACAAAATGTCAGTCGACGAGCTTGAATTTAGTTAACTCGGTAAAAGAAAAGCATAGTTTCGTTACAAATGCATTTGCACATGTGTACAATCTAGTCTGCATTAGAATCTTCACATAAATTTTTGAAGGAAACCGTGTACGATTCACTTGTTCCAAACAGGCCCTGAACCACAAACTATTTTAGACTTCCTTCAGTCCTCCAGAGAGTACTTCTGCCCGGCAAACCGCTTGACCTCCTCCGTGTCATCCTCCTGGTTCATTCTACTGGCTAGGGGTGAAAACGAATCGAATAATTTTCGACAGATTCAGACGGAAACAGATTCGAATTGTCGCGAATCAGATTTTTATCGGATAATTTTTGAATCAGAAACGAATTTAGATTTTTTTATCAGAAACGGATACGAATACAATAGACATGCTATCCGGCAGATACGAATACGAATACGAATTATCCAGATAAGACGAAATCCGGATATCTAGAATGCCAGCCCAGTAGAGCAAAGTTTGGCCCATCACAGTCCGACTCATTAGTTAGGGACTTAGCCTTAAGGTTCCTTCTTGACTTCTTCCATAACCGCCACGCCGCCACTCGGTGATTCGGTTGCTACTCCAGTTCCAGTCTCCAAAGGCGCCGCGCCGTCACGGCTTCAGGTCGCCCTCGTCTCGCCGCCGACCACCTCATCGGCCTCCGCCGGCCATCTCTCCCGTCCCCCGCTGGCTCCCCTGCGCCTTCGTCGGCTCCCCCTCACGACCCCAGCGCCTCCACTGGATCCCCCTCGTGACTAGCTTGCCTCGCCGCCGGTCACCTCACCGGCCTCCGCCAGCCATCTCACCTGCCTCCGCGCCCCGCGGGCTCCCCTGCGCCTTCTCCTGCTCCCCTGAGGCCCTGACGGCACCATTGCCTCCGGCGGACCCCCTCACGGGCTCATGGCCCTAGCGCCTCCACCGGACCCCCCTCGTGGCCAGCTTGACTCGCCGCCGGCCACCTCACCAACCTCTGCCAGCCATCTTGTTGGATCCTCCTCGTCGGCCGCCGGCCCTGTTCCCCACCAAAGGTAAGCTGTAACCATGCACATTTTTTCCTCCTTTGTTGTAAATTGTTAGGATTACCAATTGCAATTTGCATTTCGTGACAAATCATAGATTAAATGTTTTGTTTGAGAGTGGTTTGTCACAACTGACAAATCATGGATCATTTGATCAATCCTTCCCAGTTGTTATGTTGTCACTGACAAAGCATGAAAGCATCTGTGAGTCACTTGGTAGCACCTTAGCAGTTAGCAGACAATATAAGCCAAACATTCCAATCACAAGAAGACAGTCTTTGAAATCTAGGAGCTTTCCTCCTTTGATGTTTTCTAACGAGGGTTGCGTACCTGTGGTTTACCATGCAAGTCTTTTTAGAATACATGCCAATAACTGATGACTAGTATATATAGCTAATATGCTGAACCTCGCTCTCAATTTGACCTATAAGTTTAATAATAACCCAATGTTTGTGCATCCCATTTTCTTCCATTTTTAGAAGTTGGTGTATGACATTTGACTGGAGCATGTTCCATCCTGTATTTGACATATGACATCAATTTGGCGTTGTTCGGTCCTTTTATGATGCTAGTCCTTCTATGATTAAATGCTCTGTTGTTGATTAATACACATATTCAGATTATCTTCGTAGTTTGTAGAATATGCATGCCTAATTGATATCTTATGTATTCCCTCCACTATTTTGTGCTAGATTTGTGATGGAATCTACTTTAGAATTGTAGAATCATGGTTAGTGCGGAAATTCCATTCACCTGTTGGAGTAATTGATGTTTTGTATTAACAATGGAGATAGTTTTTTTGCATGATAGATTTGCCAAAACTTCTCAAATACTGCTTTTGCCCACACTGACTGAAAGCTTCCTTCTTTAATTGAACCAATTGTCTTCTTAACTTCATATTATCTTTGTATTGGTTTTGCGCTGTTGTGACAAAGCCCTTGATATGTGGTGTTAGAAATGTTATTTGATGACAGTATCATGTTATACCACTTTAAAGTCTGTGATACTGATAAGTGGTTGTAATCCGGTGACATGACATGGCAAGGAAATTTCAGTTCTAGAAGCCTCCATGTTCAGCTAACAACTTCCATGCATTTAATATGTTACTTTTACTGTCCCCTATCATCTTTGCTAGATCGTTTGCATTACAATAAAAGTAGAAGGAAAAGATAGCATCTGATGCTTCTCATGCATTTTCCAGGGTCGAAGTTGGAGGCTTGTAAAGATATGGCGAGATGTTGCTGGCCTGCTGCTTGTTAAGACATGATATCTTAGATTGTTGGTATTATTGAATTATGTATGTCATGAATAAACCAGGTGTGATGAACTAAGTTTTATGTATGTTGACTTATGAGTTAAATGTGGTAAACTAAGTGTTATGTTTGTGATGAACTAATTAATGCACCTTGCTAGTGCCAATGTTATATGTGGTTGCTGAAAATATGAACAATTCATGAATATTTACATCGAACAAACTAGTTATATGTTTTTGTTAATTTATAGTACGCAATTTAAGGGGGTTTTATGTTCTGAAAAATATCCGTGATCATATTCGTTTCGATTCGTATTTGCTTCATATTCGTATTCAATATTATTCGTATCCGTATTCATATCCGAAGTATTCGTATTCATATCCGTATTAAAGAAAAAAATATAACAAACAAATATAACAAAATCATTATTCATCTATATTCGATCCCTTTTCACCCTACTACTGGCAGCCACTGATGGCCAAAACTGAAGCACCCTCTTTGGCCTACTAGTCGAATCACCGGCATTTGCTGCTAGAGATGGCATCGGTGGAGGTGGCTTCTGCTCCACCGGCTTGCCGTCCATCCGCATCGCGAGGCCGGTGAACCGTACCGGCGGCTGAGGCTCGCCCCCTTGAGGAATTAATCATTGTAAACGGTAAGCAAGATGCAGAAAACCAAAAATTGTAAAGAAAACGGCAATTGTTTGACTGAATTATCGTGTTCGATCTTACCTTGGCTGATGATCTCCGGCACGGGCTCCCTGTAGAAGAGAACCTTAGTGAACTCCGCCTTGCAGTCCGTTTCAAGCGTGCTGATTGCATCAGCTGGCCTCGCCTCGATGACGTTCAGCTAGTACCTCTTCTAGCCTTCCGTCACGGTGATCGTCTCGCCGGTCGTCAGTCGCGGGTACTCGCCGAAGTTGTACTCCAAGCTGCACGTATATATTCAGAGATTACCAAACGCTAACTGAATCACATTTTCACATGCTTCTGAATCAAAAGAAATTAAAATGCTGTGTCGTCTGAACTCAGAAACGGGTGTGTGCTTACAGGTCTCTCGGGTGTGAGGCGTACGTTCTTCAGGAAGTCCGTCGTGTGAGGCTGCAGTTTGACGAACGTGCCCTTGGGAAGGGACGTGTTTTTCATCAAAAAGAGATTAATTCCTTGTCTCGAAGCATCTATAGCAAAGTGGACAGAAATAGTTATTGGGCCATTGTCGTGTTAGAAGCTTGTCAGTCGTGAACATACGTCCTTGAACTGCCAACAAGGCGAAGAACATGCGTTTGGAGGGCGCCCAGATGGTGTCACAATAAGATATCAATTGTTGCACCTAGGCACTACATGATTTCCAAATCTGGATGTATTGGTGGAGCATGGGAGGAAGGATGGCATGCCATATGTCGCTGCCCCGTCTGGTTGTTTTGATCGAATGTACTAATGCATAGCACTTTAGATTATCTGTATTGATACCTTAAAAGCTTGTTTGAAAAGTCTATTTTCGATCAAGATGTATTTAAATGTACCAACAAATTGAACTAAAATTCTAGCTCATAAGAGATTTTGGCTGGTTAAAATTCTAGCTCATAAGAGATTTTGGCCTAACCAGCGTAAAGGATCTATTTCCGCAGAGAACTGGGCCCTCATGTCGGTGAAACTACACGAATAAAGGCACGCGGGCTTCTCGTGTGACATGTGGGCCCCCAACTCGTCACAGTGCTGGTAACGGGTTCGGACGCGCCCTTCTTCGGCCCGATCCGACCTTACGCCCCTCTTTCCCCTCGTGCTTATCCTCCTCCCCGGCGGCTTCTGCTACGTGATCCCCCTAAACCCTAACCCTAGATTGGGGGAGAGAGAGGGGGGGCATCGAAGCAGGGACGAGCGGCGGCGTACACTGCGATGGCGGCGAAGCGGGAGCTCTCGAGCACCCTCAGGAATCTGAAGGTGAGGAGCCCTTTTGCCCTCGGTTCTTCCCTCGTCATGGCTTGGTGTCTCATGGGTTGTTGTTGTTTGTGTGTGTGTGGTGGTGCAGTTTATGCAGCGCTCGGCGGATGCGCAGAAGGTGGCTGAGGAGAAGCCCGAGGTGGAGGTGGCGGCGGCGGCGACTGGAGGCGTTGGCTCGTCGGTTCAAGTCGCCGGGAAGTGGTCTGGGATTAAAAGATTCGTTTTTTTGCCGCTCCTGCTGTCATTGTGTTTTAATACAGTGCTAGAGAGACATTTGGAATTTACGGAAGTGGTATAGAGATTTAGATTTCAGGGTAGCATGACAAGTTTGTATAGTATAGTATCCGAGTTTTCAAGCATAGTTTTGGTCCAATCAAATTGAACTGCACAGGGGAAATTGGATGAAGATTGCACGCCTTTTGTTTGAAATGTTTGTGACACTGGAAAACCCACCAAAAACCCTGTGAATGCATGTAGTGTGTTCGCAAAGTGTTACATGTTTGTGTGTCTATCTTTTGAAGTTCATCGTATGGGTTTTCCAGCCTGATCATACATTACAAAGCTAGCACACATTTTTCATCAATTATGCTGTCATTGCAATTCATTCTCCACTATTCTCCTGAGATGTAACGTTTCACTACTAGCTGCTTAGCTTATGCAACAAAACCTTTATGGAGAATTACTAGCTTTGATCTTTCAGTGCAGACTGAACCAATACTAATTTCTTTCTTCAGCATAGTTATCATGGAGGGCAATCCACATCCAGGAGCTGTAAAGGGTCGAATGTCATTCCAAAATTTTAATCCATCTATTGATGTGAGTTTTGAAGGTTGCACTGTTATATGTCATTCTGGCAATTATTTCTGTGTATGTGTGTTGCCTTACACAAGCCTAGATCTGTAGAAACTAAATGAAGAGGCAACAGGTGGCCGCCAAACACAATCAGCTTCACCTAGTAATTATCATCAAGACAGCGGAAATTCCAGCAGGTTAGCTGTTGACTGTCTCCTCTTTGTTAAGTTACCTTAGCGGCGCCATCTGCCACGAAATATAATTTAGCTATAAGTTGAGCATTGATGCCTTGCGTTTGTATTAAGATTTTTTTTTATACAGTTTTGATCACTGAATGATAAGCGTGTCCAAAGCCTCTTAAACATAGTTACCAGGAAACAGCACATCTTTCCTGTGGAATTGTAATATTTTGTTAACAGCGATTCAGTGCACTTCAACCTTGTAAAAGATAGATCATCTGTTGGTAACTTAAAGTGCAGTAGTGATAGTGCGTACGGTAGAAGCGATTGCTTACTTTAAACATAACCTGGTGGGCTAGTTTTGGTCACTAATTTCGCATTTATAATTGATCTCTAGATATGACAAGCTTGCTCTCAACAGATCAGATTTTAGTGATATTGTCTGGGACTATATTTAGTATAACATCTACCTTTGTTTGCTAAAGTCCATCCTAACAGTCGAACTTATAAGACGATGCTATAATAAAGTACTAAAGCTTATGGGTTACTGAAGATATTCACAATGAGGACCAATGTGGAATCAACATATTCACTAAACCTGTGCAATGCTCTTTGTTCTGTGATTGTGAGCCCAAATACGAACTATGTGTTCTTTGTAATGTTGAGTTGAACGAGTATGAACATTGAAGGCTTAATTTTATATATATGAAAGTTTTGCATGTATGTAATGAACTCGAGGATATCCATATATATTTGCAAAATATTCTATTCAATTATGAGCTTAATTTTTTTTTGTTATACAATTCCAGTCAAAATCAGATTCAATTTGATCGCTTGAATAAACCAGTAATATGCCACAGAGGGCTATGGATACAATATATACCAGAAGAACACTTGCATTGTACTTTTACTGAAATTGCTAGTGGGCACTGCTCAAAATCATCGAAATGTTATTATATGGGGTGGATGCATCAGTCGTTGTTGACATATGTAATTTTTAGGCTTTTCAGCAGCTGATTGTTGAAATGAATTTCCATATGATATCTTTTGCAATGAAATTGCAGAACGGGTGAAGTATCAACAAGATTCAGAGACACCAATATTGATAGTTCAGAAAGCATATCTCTGAATGAGCTAAAGAGGAAGCAGACTGAGCTTGAGATGGAAACACCACCATCTCATAAGCTGCCGAAGACCACAGGTCGGAATGTTGATGGTGAATCATCTTCGCAAAGCAATGGGCGTGGATCCCACAAGTCAAACAAGCGTGAAAAGCTTGACTGGAACCTTCTCAGACCACGGAAATCAAAATGAGGTTAAGTTAGCATAGGCAAGACTAGCTCTTGTACTCCATCTGTACTTTTTATCCGACCAGCATTTTGCCCTGTTTCATGAATTATTTCTGTAGCTGGTAACCAGGTACTTGCAGTGCTATATTTGTTCTTAACTTAGTGATAAGCATATTGTTGCATAACATATCTTGCTCGCGGAGCTTCAGTGTGGACATTCTCTCTTCTTGATGTTATTTACTCCATACTTTGCTGTAAGATGTAAAATTCTGCAACAGCAGTGAGAATTACAGTTTTATGAATGTTTTGTGATATGTTGCGTGCGTTATTGATGGGTCAATGATATTATGGTGCTTGCATTGGAATTGGATTAATCGAATGGAATGCATGTACCTTCCCTCTTAAGTTTGGGGAAACTAAGGCAATCAATTATAATCTGGAAAGGAGGCACTGGATGTTTTTGCTTACATTTACACCTCTGTATGAATGGATGTGTGTACCAGATGCCTAACCATTTTGTCTTCAAGTACTGTAATCCTGAGCCTGGGTGCCATTGGTCTCGATGCATATCATGGTCTGTTACATGAAGAAAAATTACATATTGTATGGTGAAATTCATGGGACTGCTCAGGTGGCAAAGCATGGTTGCTAGCACCCTTGCTATTCTAATCAGAATTTGTTCAAGCCACGAGTTAGATACTAGATGCTGAATTGCTGATACTGAAAAACATTCACAAAGATGAACACATACCGAAATTGCCAATCCTCGTCATCACCGAAAAGTGAAGAAAAAAAACCCTCACCGATTCTAATATGTCGGTCCCACCTGTCAACCAGTGAAGGATACAGCGTCCAAGGCTCCAGGCGTCTACTCGCCTTCTTCGATTCCAAGTTGCGAATTTCTCTTCCTCGTTGGCGTTCGCCACTAAACCCTAGCTCCAACCCTAGCTAGCCGACGGCGGCGGGAGAAGAAAGGATACCCGGAGATGCCGGCGGCAGCGACGGTTGCGTCGGGCGTGGAGAAGCTCCAGGCGGCGGCGCAGGACGCGGCCAACTCCTCGTCGCGCTCGGCCTCCGCCTTCTCCGAGCAGGCGCACCAAGTCCTCGTGCCCAGGGCCGCAGCCGCAGGGTACGCCCTCTCCACTGACACCCGCCTCCACCTCCTCCTCTAGTTTGATGCTCCCTCGGACCTCTTGTTTATGCCGGCAGTTTGCTCTGATTTGCCGCGGATTTTGCAGTGCGCTACTACTACGAATCTCCAATTCGCTCGAGTTGTACTTCTCAATCTGATTACCATCTATATTTACGATTGGTATAAATTATGTGTGTGGCAAATGCTCTACGTTTTGTTCACCTTTCGTGGAACCAAATGAGGAGAGGCATAGTGAGCTAATTTCCCCTCTTCTCAAGCTTACATTTGGTATCAAATTGAGAGGAAGTTAGAAGTAGTTGCCTTAGTATATCAAACTCTAGCAGTTTTTAAGATCTTGGTACTGTACGGTTGCTATGCAGCTGATGCACACTGTCAAAATCCCCTGACCGAAAATGTATAACGAAATGTGCACGCAACATGGCACAGGTTCCTCTTCAGCTATCAGGCTATCAGCAAAGCTGTAAGCTTGACAAGATGAGTTAAGAGTTATGTAATCTCTATATTGTACATATTGATGTAACATCTAAACCGCTTGAGTAAAATATGTATGACACAACCAATTTATTCACTTCAATTGTCTAGGCTATCTCCTATTCCATAGAAGTCAATCAGGGGCGGAGCCAAGTTAGCCCACCCAGTGTCATAGGACACCGGATCCAAAACAATTTTTAGTAGGGATCAGTACCCCCTGCCCATGAGTGCACCCCCGGCCGAAAGTCTGTGCACCCGAACCCTTCCCTCCAGCCCAATGAAATCACAAGACAGCAGCAACCCACGAGGTACATGAGGCCCAACGAAGCTAGCAGTAGAACACTGAGTTAGCCCATGAGGGATGAGGCGTCGTTTGCCCCTGAGTCTAATCGATTCGATCGATCCCAAACCCAATCGAAGCTAGCATTGCACCCCTTGCTTCGCTACGACGCCTCCAGTTCGTCACGCGGTCGTAGGAGACACACGCCGCGCTGCACCGCACCCAGCCGTTGGTTGTTAGAGAAATCGGTTGCCCTCCTCGCCTGCTATCTCGCCGTGGTACCACCTTGTCCCCATTGCCTCGCCGACACCTAACCAAGTCATCGAAGGAGGCTTAGACCCACCTGATAAGGCGATCACCCAAGTCGTGAATTGTTACGTGGTATTTGCTTTGCTCTAAATTTCTCTCAATTCTTTCGATAAGTTTCAAGCACAGGGACTAAATTTGTGAGTTATGGTTTCAATGTGATGATTGTTGGTTTATTTTTGTCTAATTGTAGGGTTAATACTTAGGGTTTAAATATGATTTTTTGGAATACCGGCCTAGTTCATTGCAAATCGGAGGCAAAATTAACCAATATTATTAATAAGTTTCTTCATTTCGATAAGCATTTTGATCACTACTTCTTTATCATTGTACATTATCGTCGGTTATGTCAAAATATTGATGCTAAACATTGTTGGATACACTACTATTTAGTACAATGTTGCTTGCAGTTATATATGTTGCTATATGCATGGTGAAGTGGTGAACTCCGACTATTTTCGTTCTAGTTCCGCCCCTCAAGTCAATAATACAGTTTTGTTTATGTTAACTTGTGCTCTACTTAAACCGGACAGCAAGAATTAGGCAGGGTGATTACCCTGTATTTTGTACGTGTATCTGTGTTAATAGTTAAATATGCACTACTTTAGTAAAATTTTGTATGGCACAACCACATTTTCCACCTTTGATATCAAATATTTGGGCTAATTTGTTCCCATACAAGGCAGTGACATTTCATTCATGTGAACCTGTGCATCACTGTAAAACCTGACACCAAACTTAGCAGATATTATGCTTGTTCTAATATATATTTTTTATTGCAGTCGGGTTGTCTCCCTTTCGACTTGTACGAAGATCAGCGCCATCAGCTTCGCAGTTGGTGTGGTGGTGGGCTTCACGCTGAAGAGAAGGCTACGCCGGTGGGCTGCTAGGCTGCTGAAGGGAATTAAGGACGATGATTAGTGCAATCTTTTGGTATCATGACGAGGTTTTGTTCAGTTAATTGCAATCGACACAAATTTATGGTTTATGAACTGTATTATGCAGCGTTTTAGGGGATCTATTGGTAATCGGATCTGAATGGATGGTGTTTTTTTTAATGGATGACAGTAGGAAAGGGCTCCACTGTATATAAATAAATAAGATAAGTAAAGCTTACAAAACAAAATTTACATGAAGAGGTCCCAAATTAGTTCAAGCTGTTAAACCAAGCACTAATGTCAGGTTTGAATTTTGCCTTTGCCCTATGGATAACCAGAGCAAATTCTCGGAGGTAAGTGTTGAGCCAAATTGCAAAGCTTGGATCGATCTGATTTGAAGATCATGTTATTCTTTGTTATCTAGATAGACCATGTTGTCAACACCATGATCTCCAAGAAAAAGAGCTGTTGGATATTGTTTTTGAGATGGAGGATTGCTTGGTGTGTTGAAACCAGAGGTGATTGTTGCGGACAAACATAACTCTAGCAGTCTTGAACAAAGGGGGTATGTCCAAAATAAGTGTTGTAGGGTTTCTTCTACTCCTTGATCACACAAAATACAGTCATCCAGTTGACAATTCTTCCTTCGCAAAAGATTTTTAGTGTTAAGTCTATCCTTGAGTAATAACCAGAAGAAAGCTTTTTGACGACTTTGGCAGGTGCTTGTGCATAACCAATTGAAGTATGGAGGAATTGGAGAGGTACCCATGAGCAGTCGATATGGTTTGACCGACGAGAATTGCAGCGAATTCCAAATGTAATACCAGGAATCCTCATCAGGGGTTAGCACCAGATCATGTAACATCAGCTGCACATGTTGGAACTGATCATAGGCTTGTGCAGATAGTGGTAGATGAAAAAGATGAGAAATCCACCACCTGCTTGATTGCAGTAATAGAAGAGAGGTCTGTTTTCACAAACGAAAATAGTTCTGGATGTTGTTGACAGAGCAAGTTCCTATTCCATAAATCTTTATAGAAAAAGACTGATCTTCCATTGCCCACTATATGCTGCCAAACCCTTGTAAAGAAGCAGCAGCTTGAGAAGATCTCTCCACCAAAAGGATCCTGCTCTTGAACTGTCCGGAGGATGGGAGTTGCAATATTAGGCTTCCTAGACTAGTCTAACCCAAGGGAGGTTGGCATGGTTGTAGAACTTGTGGCGATTTTTCAGAAGGAGTGCATGGTTTTGTGTTGGTAGGTTTAATACTCCCAATCCACCTTGTTTTTTTGGTTTACAAACTTCTTTCCATGCTACAAGAGATTTACCTCTGCAGTCAAAGTTTGAGCTTCCCCAGAGACAGTTCCTTTGATATCTGTCAATTTGTCTTAGGACTCCACTTGGGAGCTTAAGCAAGCATATGTAAAAGGTCGGTAATAGGGAGAAAACGAAATTAACCAATGTTAATCTTCCCCCATAAGACAGAAATGTTGCACAACTTCCTAACCTTCTTTCTACACATTGAATAAGGGGGAAGTAATCCTGGATTTTTGGTTTGGAGGTTCCCAAAGGCAGCCCTAGGTAAGTGAAGGGTAGGGATCTTTGCTGACAGCCGAAAGTGCGGGATATGATTTCCATTTTGTCCATGGGGACGTTTATCGGGATCATGAGTTATTTATGAAAATTGACTCTCGATCCAGCGGATTCTGTGAAAGTATTTAGAATCCCCTTCAGGTAGAACAATTGTTTAGCACAGGCTTGCATAACTATGAGGGTGTCATCTGCATACTGCACGACTGGGAAATCTGGGCAAGCACGAAAAGATAATGGTGGTAAGAGAACACCCTGATCCTTTGCCCTGTTTTAGCACTGTCTGAAGCAGGTCAGCAACCAGTACAAATAAGAGTGGTGAAAGTGGATCACCCTGTCGTACCCCCCCCCCTCCTGCAGTGAAAAGTCTTATCGGGTACCCCATTGAGAAGAATTGAGGATGTTCCGGTATTTAGAATCTTGGGAATCCATTCGATCCAATTTGGTCCAAAACCTTTACACTTCATGATAGCAAGGATTGTGTTGTGTTCAATTTTGTCAAATGCCTTTTCAAAATCTAATTTGAGAACAATAGTTCCCTTTTTCGATTTGTGGCACAGATGTAGATATTCAAAATCCCAGGCGAGACAGTCCTGAATTGTACGAGTTTTGATGAATCCATACTGGTGGCATGAACAAGGTACAATATTACTAGTTGCAGTCTATTGCCAAAAGCTTTGTCAGTACTTTGAAGGAGGTGGTCAGCAAGGGGATGGGCCTGAAATCATTTGTCGAGATCGGGTGGTCCTTCTTTGGGACCAGAGTGATGAAAGAAGAATCGATGGTTTGCAGGTTAAGCTCATTCTTGTAGAAGGTATGGTAAAGCCCATAGAAATCCCGCCTGACGATAGGCCAACAATTCTTTTGAAGAACTCTCCATTAAAGCCATCTGGGCCAGGTGATTTGTCCATAGGTTGAAGCTTGATAATCTCATCTATCTCTTGTTCAAACGGTTCTTCCATCCATTCCAGGTTATCAAGAGGAGAAATTAGGTCCTGTAGGTTAAAGTGCATTACCGTGGATTCTGAGGATCCTAATCTCTCTTTGTAAGATTCCCAGAGCAAGGAAGCTTTGCCTTGATGATCTTTGATTTCAAATCATCTATCGTCTTGGAGGACCGTAACAGTATTTCTTCGAAAATGGATATAAGCTCTAGCATGAAAAAATTTAGTGTTTCCGTCTCCTAGTTTTACCCATTTGATTGTTCCTCGCTGCTTCCAATAAGTGTGTTGACGTTTCAGCAAGAGAATAAGATGACCCTTTAAGATTTCTCTGGCATTCTACTCTTCTCTAGCTAAGTCTCTAAATTCCTCCCTCGTGTCCAGGAACAAGATCACCTCGTTGGTGTTGGATATGGTTGAACGTAAATTGGAAGTCTACTCTGACTAGATCCTTAGAGCTCATCGAAGGATCTTAAATTTCATATTAATATGCTGGCCATAATCCTTAGCATGCAATGCCTATTGCCACATTTGTTGAACTATGCTAAAAAATTCGTTATGCTCCATCCAGTGATTCTCAGATCTGAAGATATTGGATCGTGGAATTGAGGTGCTTACCGAGATTACGCATGGCACATGGTCCGAGACTGATTTGGCCAGCGGAGATACCAAGGTATTAGGAAAGTGTAAGGTCCAATTATTCGAAGTGAAAAACCAATCAAGTTTTTCAAAAGGGGTTCTTCCTGCATGTTACTCTAGGTAAAGGATCTGCCCTTCTGGGGTAATTCCACTAAGCCCAGTTCACTTATGGCCTCATTAAATAAAAACACGTCATGAACATTTCCTCCCGACTTATTTATGTATGCTGGTGCTTTGATGAAGTTAAAATACCCCACCATTAACCAATCTTTATCAGGTGGAATTTGAATATTTGAGAACCAATCTAAGAATCTCCTTTTGTCCTCGGCCCTTTGAGGGACATAAAGATTTGTGAGAATCCATGAGTCACCTGAGTGAATCGAAGTGAATTATACCGAAACTGAGAACTCATCGCTGAAGACTTTTTGCCCCCAAAACATGGAATCAGTCCGTGCCACAAGCAGACCACCCGAGGCTCCCATTGAAGGTAGGAACTCAAAATTATTGAAATGTTTAGGGCAAAATTTAGCAATGTAGGCCAAGTCAAACATTTCTCTTTTTGTTTCTTGACAGCAAAGGGCATTGCACTTAATTAATTTCTTCTATTTTATTGTGAATAGCCCGCCACTTTTTGTTAGAGTTTAGGTCTCTAACATTCCAAGATAAGATCTTCCATTGTCTGATCATGATTACTAGTAAAGTTGGAACCTGACCAACATATCTTAAATACACTGATAAGAGCCAGAGAGACATCAAGCAGTAGCCTTAAAAAGGAGTTTCCTGGGCAAGACCAGATAACACAAGAGATGAGTACCCAATTAAGGATCGACCAATGTGTGTTTGACCCGAGCAAAAAAGGAGATTGAATGGCTCGTACAAGGCAGAGATGAGTAAGTTCTTGTGACATTAAAATCGAAGTCTTTAAGACAAAGTGAATGAGTAGCCCGCTGCAGAACGGTCCAACCCAAAAGTTTCTGCAGTTTGTGAGCCCAAGCTGTTAGTTTTTCTTGTTCTTCCCATTCTTTGATTGGCTGTCATCATTCTTGTTGAAGTGATCCTTTGCTACCTTGTCTTCAGTGACTTTCCCAGGAGGCACCTTGCAATAATATAAACAAAGGTTCTTAATTATCTTGGTAGAGAGTACTGGTGGTAGTGCGTCACAAGCCAGACAGTTTTTTACGCATGGATCCTCCTTTCTCGCTTTTTGGATCTTTTTTTATTTAATTATTTTTAAAAAAGTATTTAAAAGATAGCATCTTTCTAGCTTTATTTTCAACTTTGATGTGGTCATAACCCGTGGTGTGACTAAACTATGTTGTCACGCCAAAAAGAGTGACGTGATAGGATTTAGTTCAAAAACGGACGCGTCCAAAGGGGTCGATGGCGTGACAGTACAGTTTGATCACGCAACGGTCGGTAGCGTAACAGCACAGTTTGAACACGTCATAAGTCATGTCATGATTAAAGATATCAGAATTGAAAATAAAAGTTAGGAAGATGCGATTTTAAAAAATATATTTTTTAAAAAAAAATTAAAAATAGAGAAGACTATCAATCATGTACTCGTGCGTACTTTTGTTTCCACGAGCTGAACTACTCTTTTAGCCTTTATATATACTAGAATGTGACCCGCGCCATTGGCGCGGATATGGTCGATGGTAGTAAATGGGAAAACGACTAGTTGGTGTAGTTTTTTTAGCGAAGGATGATTTATATTAATTAATAGTGGTTATCGTGTTTTAGGAATCCGGTTAAATCGTTGTAGGTCTCAAATTGTAAGCATCGGGAAGAAGGAAAAGGAAAAAGGCATCAAGTCATTACATTCAAATCGGTATTCTAGAAGAAAGGTGCAAAGACAAAAACAATTTAGATCTGACATAAATTTATCTTTGAACATGGCGAAGAGAGGCTATTAAATAACATGTCTCAAAGGGAGAAAACCATTGCGAAGCGGACATGTGGCGTTACTAACAAAAAATTAATGAAACTAATTACTTTAAACTGTCCTTGTCATTTTGAATAAAGGAAGTCGTATTTTTGTCTTGGTTCATAACCACAAAAGGATTTTCATACTCAATTAGAAAGGTGAAAAAAAGCGAGATCCACAAAGATGAATGTCGCTAAATATGACATGAGAGCAAGACCTTAGTAGGCTAAAATCAGAAATATGATCGCCAAAGATGATTGCCCAGTTGTACCTGTCATGCAAGATCAATAAGGCGTTATTCTAAACAGGACATAATTTAGTAGCTGGCATCAAGGAGAAATAAAAGGTGTTTTTAAAATTAAATATGTAATGTAAAAGGCGTGTGTTCAAGCAATTTCTTTCCACAGAAAGGAAAGTCTTAGGTAATAAGTTTTGAATTCTACATGAGCAAGGAGAAATAACATGAAAAACTAACGAAACTAATTACCTTAAACATGTCCTTGTCAATTACCGAACGAAGGAATCTTGTATCTTTTTCTTGGCTCATAACCACACAAGGATTTTAAACATCAATCAGAAAGTCGCTTAAAAAAACAAATGAGATGTACAGTATGAATGGTGCAGATGTGGTTGTTGTATGCGGGTGGCAAAGGTCTAGACGAACATACTTATTTTCTATGAAAATTAGGAGCTGACACGTTATAGCACATAAGGAAAATATGCATAATAAAAGATGAATATACAAAAAAAACAGTCCACATTTGTGTGAGAACTCATCATCCTTCGTTCTAACTTGATATAAAGAAAAACTATAAACAGTGGACCGGTGTGAGAACTCAGCATCCTCCACTATTTCTAGGCAAATTAAGTAGGGACAAAATATAGATCCTTTGCTTATACAAAGATAGAAATAGTGAAAGCGTTGTCTTGACAAGCTGGATCAATCGTATCCTTGTTTGACAACATTTTGGATAGAGTCCTCCTTCAAAGATCCATTGTGGCATAGGTGGTGCATAAATATTTATAACCAACTTTTAAAAACACAGCGCTAGTGGAGGATAACCCTTTTAATGACGCGTCAAAAATGTTAAGCCTCGCAAGCCTAGGTATGGCGATGAAGCGTTGTTCGAATTTAAAGATACTCTAAAAGGATGGATGATGCCTACATACTTGAGTAAACGTAGAGATGGAAGGCATATGTAAAGGAGTAGTTAAAAAGGAAAGCATGAATAGGTCATTATATATAGCGGAAGGACCAAGCTATAAAAGTGTACATATTAATTAGGTAGCGGGATCGCTTATATTTCAACGCGCTATAGTTGAGCTACTGATGCTTGAGATGAGACAAACTGAACCACGGTATTGACTAAATGCATTGCAAAAATAATGACCCAAAGGGCTAAAGACGGACAGCTACTACATCTATACTTACTACTCGAAGCAAGTTTTGAGGTAATGATATTTAACTACATGGATTAAAATGGCTACTGGACCTGGACTTCACGCACACACTATGGACATTTTTTTTTGTACTACTGCTTATAGAAGATGGCTGCTTGAGTTTACTATGTATTGTGCAATTCAGGTTTTTTTTTCAGCCTGTCAAGATAAACATTTTAGAAATTTAAATATTGGCTTATAAGTGGCACCTATACAAACCTTTAGCTCTGCTGTTGATGCTTCGTTCATCTATATTCTACAACAATTATTATCATAGACAATGCGGGTGGTGGCGCGGGCTTGCGATGTGGCGTGGGTGTAGAATATACCCATGTCCTACTATTAATAGGTTAACCATGGCTAAGCATGAGGATGCCGCATGCTTATTATCATAGACAATGGCTGTTACAATTATTATCATAGACAATGGCTGTTACATATTTTGAGTAAACGAAAGTATTCTCGAGTAGCGAATAATATAAAAATGTTACTGACACGAATTAGGAGCACACCTATTAATATAACAACTCAAGAGTAATTAATTCTGCAATTATGACGACTTATAGGAAACAATCATGTAAGCATGTAAATTTAGCGCGTCAGACGAATAGGAACTTATTCTTCACTCGAGGAAGCCTTATCGTAGATCATTCTTTGTGATGGCGTCAGGGGCACACGGATAGCCTCCTCACCCCGCGCGATCTAGGGGCCCAAATGAAAATCCGAGTGTCAAAGTGAAGCATGAACATATTCATTGTAATGTTAAATGGACGAAAAGGAAAATAACGTTCTGAAATACAAAGATGATAATAAGCTCAAATTAAAGTCCATGGAATAAGTATTAATGCTAATAAAAGGAAGCATCAATACACATCTAATTCGGAAATAGTAATACATTCTTGAATATATTTCTTTTTGTCGAATGCGCGGTTTTGTTGGATCTAATCTTAGTTGCATGTCCATTGTTGCAAAGCACGGAAAGTACCAATTTGACATTGCTTTCCATTGTACTTTACTGACAAAGACTCCAACACCGCAAATCCTTGGGTAGTATATTGTACAGAGATACAAAACCGGCTAATATTACAGTATGTGCTCGCATTTCTCTTTTATCTCGTATCTCGGGATCTTGAGTTACATACTTTGAGCGCACAATGGATATTTTTCTTTGTTTCATACATCGACAAAATCTTGTAATTATGTACACTAGATAAAGATCTCCAATCCACATCTAGCGATTTTACTTTGGCCATGTATCGAAGGATACTAAATGTGTTTCGATTGGCGGATATCATCTGCAAGCCTACTTGTGGTGCGTATAAAAGAATATGATTGGGACGTTAATCTACTTGGCACCGATTTTTGAGAAAGGACTTACATATAGAAAAATCAGATGTATATAGCTTTGCAATATTTATTAAGTAAGATATGTCTCTTTTGGGCTATCGATCACGGCGGCAGACTTGTCGGTAGCGCATACGCAGAACGCAGAAGACGGAGGACGCATTTTTAGTCCGAAAGTAGGAAAGGTGTACACAGAGAGCGAAGCGCACCATAGCGCAAAAGCAGCGACAGGATCATCCACCGATGGCGGGATCGGCCTTAGAAGCGGTGTACATCGATATATTGAACAACCGTACATCCACGCACACATACGCGAGGATTAGCGAACCATATTTTTACGGGCGGAGAGCGTGCAATACAAGCGTAGAGAGGCAGGAACCACCGGATTCCATGGCACGGACCTTAGAGCGAGCCCTAACGGATCTGTGCGGAAGAGCCGTGGCCAGCGGTGCAAGGATCTAGGAAGGAAGGGGTCCGCAAGGCCTTGTGGCGCTCACCGTCGAGTGGCGGCGGCGAAAGGGATTCGGGAGGAAGCGAATGGCGTGCCTGGCCGGAATCGAGTATGTGCGAGAAGAAGGCGGACGAGCAAGCGCGGCAGCGTCACAAGGATTCCGGGAGAAGCGAGGAGCGGCGGGCTCCGTAAGCGCAGGCCAGCGCCGCACCCAACCGGCGGCACGAAAAGGATCGAGGAGGAAGCAAGCGGAGCTAGGATCGCGAAACCGAGTGCGCGGGGAAAAAGGCCGGCGGCACGGCCGCGACAGCGGCGCAAGGATTCAGGGGAGGAAGCAAAGGGGCCTTGGTAGCTCATAAGCGCAGACGCGCCGAGCAGCGGCGCCGAAAAGGATCTGGGGAGAGCGGCGGACGCGGCGACCCTAGGGCTCGGGTAGGCGTTGCGCGCGGCGCTGATCGCCGCGTCGAGGCGCCAGCGGCGCTCCGACGGCCGCGAAGCCGCGCGCGGAAGGCTCGATCGGACGGGCCGGAGACACCTGGGATGCGATCTGACGGCTGGTATTTTGTTGGTGACGTAGAGGGCACGAGATGCGGCCCTTTCTTCCCTCCTTTAACTATGGGAATATATTCAATTCGGAGGTACAGACACATGAAACATCCATTGAATTCTTCACTGGAAAAGCTGGGGTTCTGGGGTGCACAGAGTCAGCGACAGCGTTAGGTGAATGGATGGTGTCGTGCTGCGTAACTTTTGTTTAATCCTTAGGATGTCCCGCTCTGTCTCCCACTCTTTCGTTTCTCTCTTCTTCTTTTTTACCATATGACGCACATACGAGTTGATGCGAAGTTGCAGTTCTTCCCACGCATGCTTAAAAAAAAAAAAAAATGCTGCAAACAGTGTACTTCATAGGGGTGAGCAAAAACGGACCGAATCGAATTAACCGAGACATTGGTTCATTTCGGTTTTTACTTTGGGGAACTGATTTAGCCGAATAAGTCAGATTTATATAGGGGGTCGATTTATTTGGTTATAGATATTGCAAAACCGAAATTTGTTAAAAACTGGCCATACTAACCAAATACTCACACTATACTCACGATGGGTATGTGCTGTTACGGGAACCAAGAAGTCGGCACCGTTTAAAAGATTTTTTTTTAAAAAAATAATATTTTTTTAAAAAAATTATAAAAATAAATAGTCACCCTAAAAAATAGTAAAAATAGTAAAAATAGGTTCCTGTCACCGGTTGAACTGGTTACAGGTACCCTGCCCGTCGAAATGAACAGCAACCTGTCGCCAGAAAAAAAAACAGAAAGATAGGAGGAGAGGGAGAGAATAAAGGTAGCGAAGCTCTGCCAGTTCATCGTGAAGGAGAGATAGACGAAGTATCGGATCCGATCGACCATCTTCTGACAATGCATTGTAGTCCCGGGATTCATGGTTCATCCTTTGCACAAATGGCTTCCAGCTCTTCACCCTCGTCAGCAAGCCCACTGGCCTGCTTGACCGAAGGTGCTACTTCTTCAGGGTCTTCGTCGGCGGTATCAGCAACTCTGGGAGCTTCGCGCACTGTGTGCGCCTGTGAGACCCCGGTTTATCCGACTTGTAATGCTTCACCAACCGCTTGGCCCTAGCATCACAAAACAGATAATCCGAGACTCGAGACATGTATACTTCAATCGATATACACACCTCTTTACAAAGTTCATGCATCAATTCCATTCATTCACATAGAACCGAAGCAAAACAGAACAGGATTAACATTAATAAAGGATAGTTACAAAAGAGAGGCCAACTGGCCATTAATAAAAGAGACAACAATAATTAAACAGCGGAAGCAAAAGTGCCATAAGATGGCTATAAACAAAAGAGCCAATCGGTGTGCCTTTAACCCACAAGGCAACCGCCAGGACCGCCCGAGCTAGTCGTCGAATCCACAAAGCAACTTCATAAAAGTGAGGCCCTTGGGGCTCACCTTCTTCCTCTGCAAAAAAAGCATTGACAAAAAGCGGGTGAGTACTTTGAATGTACTACAAGATATATAAGAATGATAACAGATCTATGCAATAACTAAATGCAAGCTTATTTAAGTGGAGCAGGTTAGGACTCAAATTTTTAAGCATAAAGCAAGTTTTATTTGCAATAATGTAATAGATTGAAAGCAATTTTGCAATCTGATTTTATTTGATAAAAGCAGTAGTAATCAAGTATCGACAACGATAAAAGCAGTCCACAGAAGTGACCAAACCAATAGCCACCACAATAGCATGAATTACCCATTCATGCCAACCATATCAAGTTTTAATTTTTAAAACAAAAGCGATTGTTGAAGTCTAGATCTTGCGGAAATCACCAAGCGTGTCCATAACCTAGGGCGAGGCTATTGAATAGTTTTATCCTGCGGGTGTACCAACTTACCCACACGCCGGACCGCCTTTTGCCAAGCTATTAAGCACACTTCCTTAGGTATGCAGCGGCTAAGTCCTCTGAGACCTTTCCAATATTGTGAATTATTCACGAGCCCCGTATGGATAGAAACCCATACGTTGTGTCGGAGTCATCGTAAAGCCTCGGTCAACTACCCTTCGGGTAAAGCCTTGGACAACTACGGCGCCCTCGAGGTGGAGAGCCTACAGGAATCTCCACCACCGCACACCCAACACAAGAACACCGAGAACACATATCATGTTTCACACAACACACACAACCCCCTCCTGCGACTCGGAGATAACCCACGCCAAAGTACTAGGTCAAGAGGGGTCCCATATAACCCTCATGTGGTTAGTACGCAAAAGTACTTGGATCAATGGCGCAAGCAACATTTTCGGTCCTTAGGGACCCAGGCACCTTCCTTGTCACACCCAACAATCACACCAACATGCCATTGTGCCCAAGTCAAATCATTTTGTTTCATTTTCGGTTTTACAAAACTAAAGCATAAGTTCTTGAACCAAAAATAAACAAAATGATTTGTGTGATCAAGGTCATCGACTAAGTCGATAACCGCCCAATTCTCTGGTAGCTAAGCATTTCTAAGCATGACATCGCAAAGACAGTAAAGAGCATAATTAAATCACCGGGCTCTAATCCACCAGCGATATTAATAACTTATGGTTGTGGCAGGGGATAACATTTTAATGGCAACAATGCATTAGGAATAGCTACCTCTAAACAGGGCAAAAATAATTGGACACAAAAGCAATGCATACATGTAATTTGTAAACAAGATATTAGACTTTGAAAGTCTTGGGACATTTATGATCAAATATCTTGCACCTGCTTGTGAGTCAAGGTCTTCTTGTGGATCAACAAGATTATGAATGTGCTCTTGGATCCTAACGAGAGAGCAAAAGCAGCCGATAAGAAACGAACAAAATACAAAGACCCAACAGTAAACTCTCTCCAAAAATTCTAAAATTTTACAGTAGCAAGGTCTTGATTTATAATGAATTTAGCAACAAGAACCAATTGATTTGGATTCTTAATGCCAAAGATATGATCAAAACAATTTTGGTGACTTTTATAAAAAAATGCTACTATTCTTTAGCACAACTTTACGGAGCTATCTTGAGGTGGAAACATTTTTAACTTAAAGATGAGTTAAAAACATAACCAACAAAATTTGAATCAACGAAAAGGATTTGAAATGAATTAGTTATGCAATTTACAAGTTATCATATTTTTGGTTGATAAATAAATCCTTTCGGAAAGCGAATTTTGAAATGGCGTGGCGAGCGAGGCGTCGATCGTGGATCCGGCGGTCGCGTCCCAGCGCTTAACGCGTGGGATTCACAAACCCCAAACGCTCACCGTTGGATCCGGATCCAACGGTTCACGTCGATCGGGGCGTTGGGCGGTCCAGAACATTCATTCCGATCTGCAGTTGATCTTGGATCCAACGGTCCACACGGATCGAACCTTCGGACGGTCGAGCGTTCCTCAAATCGGGACCGTTGATCGGGATCAACGGTCCCACAATGACCTCACGCTCAAGCGTTAGCCTGTTCTCGTCCGGCAAAAATGGCGGGAAAGAACGGCTCGCCACGGCGACTCACAGTCACAGCGGTGCGAGCAAAGGCCTAAAATGAGTTGCTAACAAACTCGCGCACCCAAAGGAACCAACAATTTCAGTGGCGGCGCTCTAGAACGCCGTGCAAGCCGAAGATGCGAGGATGACCGAAAGCGGTCAAAAGCGAAAATAGCAAATGAGCCTGCTGCGGTCCAAGCAGCGGGTGCCAAGCAACTAGGGACTAATAAGGGGTACACGAGTCAAAGAAGGCACAAAGAAGGGTTGATTCGGCTCCACGAAGAAGAATGGCGGTTTACGCGAAAGGGGGCAATCAGAAATCAAGGCTGCTCCTGCGGCCAAAACCCAAATTGAGTGAGAGTTAAAGATCACCGAGGTGAGAGGAACCGGAGGAGCAAGGCTGAAATGAATGAAGCCCAGTCAGCCTTCAGAAGAGCTTGAAGCTCGGCAATGGCGACAATGAAGGTTTCAAACTTTTGAGCTCAAGCAAACACAAGAGAGTGTCTTTGGAGCTTGAGAGGAGTTTGAAAGGCTTCAATGGAAGGACGAGAGGAGCTTATATAGCGGGGAATGGCGGTGGGCAGCGGCAATACCCTCTCGGGTCAAACACGCCATGAGAGCCTTTGAGGCGCGCGGAAGCGATTGAACAAGGGCGTCGAGGAGGAGCACGGCGGGCATTTAATGCGCCCGAGCTAGCCGTTTAAAGGTGACCACGAGTGGCTGCTGGCGCTTCTCCTCTGCTCACGCCATTGCTTGGCTTCATTTGCGCGCTCGGACAGGAAGGAGATGACTTTTCCACGTTGGATTGAAATCGGACGGTTCAAAAGCAACGGGGTGATTAGAACGGTTTGGCGTCCATTTAACTGAGCCGTTGATTTGGATCCTCGGTTCACATTCGCGGCGTTGGACGGTCGAACGTTCACGCGAATCTGAGCCCTTGATTTAGAATCCAGCGGTTTATATGGATCGGCGCTTTCGGATGGTCGAGCGTTCCGCGATCGTGGGCGTTCGATGTCGATCCAACGACTCACAACCCTCGCGCCCGACGGCCGAGGCGGTGCGTTTAGTTGGTGAACCAAATCAAGTGGCTCGAGCCGAGTCGGTCGAACAGAGGAGCAGTGAAAACCGATTAAGGTTTGAATTTGAATAAGCGATTTTGAGAATTATTTGAGGTAGCAAACAAACTCCAAAATTTATGAAATTTTAACTGGAGATTCTTGACAGCAGGAGGAACCTTATATAAAATTTTCAGAGACTTTTATGCAATGCATTTTCTCTAAAAATTCCAGAAGGCTAAATTAGGAGTTTGACTAATGTTTGACTTGCCTAAAATTATCAAATAATTTAAAAATTATGAAATAATTACGAGGTGTTAAACATCACTCCTAGGTTCAATGAAAATTATTTTCAGGGGTTGGGCACAAGATCTTCATGAAGGAGATTTGTGTTGGTGTCCAAATGGCAATTTGATTTTGATTTCACATAATTCTTT
Organism: Hsuehochloa calcarea; assembly: GCA_036346395.1. Lineage (NCBI taxonomy): Eukaryota > Viridiplantae > Streptophyta > Magnoliopsida > Poales > Poaceae > Hsuehochloa > Hsuehochloa calcarea. The sequence continues at coordinate 8,285 of JAYEVG010000046.1, read as the reverse complement.
TACAAAAATTATGGGCCGATTACAAAAATCAAGATGAGAGAAAAGTTTTAATTTCTCCTCATTTCTAGTACATTGAAACACAAACCAAGTTTGGGATGTTACAAAACCTCCCCCTTACAAAAATCTCGTCCAGAGATTTGGCTCGCTCGAGTAAAGAAAGATGGATAGTGCACGGAGGCGATCTTCTCTTTCCCAAGTAGCCTCATCCTCGAAATGGTTCGACCACTTTGAACTTTGAGGAATTTGATGGTTTTATTCCTCGTTCTTCGTTCGACCTCTTCAAGGATGCGAGCAGGGTGCTCCTTGTAGGTCAAATCTTCTGAACATCAAGAGTTTCCAGCGACTTCCTCGATTGGAACACGGAACACTTCTTTAATTGGGACACATGGAAAACATCATGTACCCCATCAAGTGCAACCGCAATTCCAACTTATAGGCAATGGCTCCTTTCTTCTCGATAACACGGTGGGGCCAGGCATATCGAGGAGCCAACTTGCCCTTGGCGAATCGTGATGACCCTTCAAAGGAGAGACTTTGAGATAAACAAAATCATTAGGCTCAAAGCTCAACTCACGGCGGCGGCGATCCGCATAGCTCTTTTGCTGGATTGAGTGTGCGCAAGCGATCACGAATAAAGTGGACTTGACTCTCGGCCTCATTAATCGAGTCGGGCCAAAGAAAGGTCTTTCGCCTCTCAGACCAATTCAGCGGGGTTACGCACTTGTCTCCGTATAAGGCCTCGAAGGGTGACATGCCAAGGCGGCTGAAAGTTTGTTGTTGTAGGAAAACTCGGCAAATGGCAAGCACTTATCCCAGATTCTTTCCATAGGAGAGGACACAAGCACGAACATGTCCTCCAACACTTGGTTGACTCTTTCGGTCGGCCATCGGTTTGAGGATGATATCTTTGAAGCGAAAGAAAGGCGAGTGCCCATAGCTTCTTGCGGACCACGCCAAAGCAGGAGGTAAATAGTGAACCACGATCGAAATGATCGTCTTTGGTACCATGCAAGCTCACAATCCACAGGCGTAGAGCTCGGCTAGGCGATCGGCCTGAAGCTTGGTCTTGGCCGGAAGAAAATGTGCCACTTTGGTTAATCGATCAATAATTACCGGATAGCATCATTCCCTTTTGTGGCGTGGGCGGGCCGGTGATGAAGTCCATCCGATCGAATCCACTTCCATTCGGAATAGGCAAAAGGTGAAGCAAGCTGCTTTGACGCCGATGCTCGGCCTTGACACGGCGACACCGTCGCGCTCGACAACGAACCGCAATCTCCCTCTTCATTCGGGTCCACCAAAATCTCGGCGGAGATCTTGATACATCTTTGTGGCCGGGGTGGATAGATAAAGGCGAATCATGGGCCTCGCGGAGAATCAAATCCGCGATTCCATGTCCTTTGGAACCACAAGTATTTGCCGAACCTTACAACACCATGCTCATCCTCGAGAGAAGCACTTGGTGTTCCGTTCTTGACATTTTCCTTGATGCGGCTTATTCCGACATCCGATTCTTTGGCGAGCTTAATCCGATCTACCAAGGTTGGTTGCACAACCAAAGCGGCGAGGAACCACGCTCAACCAAACCTAAGTTGAGGCAATGAAATTCCTCGAAAGGGTGGGTTGGCGTCCTTGGAGCAACAAGGCATTGCAATGCGCTCTGCGGTGGCGCGCATCGGCAGCGACATTAGCCTTGCCGGATGGTAGTGAATACCCATGTCATAATCTTTGACCAACTCAACCATCTCTTTTGCACGAGGTTCGGATCGGTTGGGTGAACAAATACTTTAGGCTTTGTGATCCGAATACACTTCTAGCGATTCTGATTAGGTAATGTCGCCAAATCTTAAGTGCATGAATCACGAGCCAATTCCAAGTCATGGGTAGGGTAGTTGAGTTCATGAGGTCTCAATTGCCTTGATGCATAGGCCACTACCTTGCCTTCTTGCATAAGGACACAACAAGAGTCCTCGGCGAAGCATCGCAAAAGATATCGAAACTTGATGAATATCGGGAAGAACAAGGGCGGGGCGGTGGTCAAGCGCTTCTTGAGTACTGGAAGCTTTCCTCACAAGCATCGGACCACAAGAACTTCTTGTCCTTCTTGAGCAACTCCGTCATCGGCCGCGATCTTGGAGAGTTCTCGATAAGCGGCGATAATATCCCGCTAAACCAAGAAAACTCCGCCGGTTACGAGTAAGTGAACCCATGAAAGAACATCGGCTGACCTTGCTAGGGTCAGCGGCTCGCCTCTATTTGAAAGAACATGACCCAAGAAGGCCACTTCCTTCAACGAGAATCGCACTTCTTTGAACTTGGCATACTGGTGGTGCTCACGAAGCTGCCTAACACGAGCCTCGGATGCTCATCATGTTCCTCATCGTTCTTAGAATAGATAAGAATATCATCGATGAAGACCACAACAAACTTATCCAAATACTCCATGAATACGAATTCATGAGGTTCATGAACAAAGCGGGAGCATTGGTTAAGCCAAATGATATGACGGTATACTCATACAAGCCGTAGCGAGTAGAAAGCGTCTTTGGAATATCCTCGGTCGTATCCGAACTTGATGATATCCCATCCTCAAATCAATCTTGGAGAATACAGAGCTCGATTAATTGATCAAAGAGATCATCGATGCGGGGCAATGGATACTTGTTCTTTACCGTTACTTCATTAAGCGGACGGTAATCAACGCACATCGCATAAGTATTGTCCTTCTTCTTTACGAAGATGGTGGACAACCCACGGAGATGAGCTAGGCGAATGAATCCTTTCTCTTGCAGCTCATTGGTTGCTTCTTCAATTCCACCAACTCGTTCGGTGGCATCCGATAGTGCCTCTTTGAAATCGAGGCGTGCAGGGAACCAACTCAATGACAAACTCGAGGTCTCGAGCGGTGGCATCCGGGAAGATCTTGGGAAAGACATCAATGAAGTCACGAGCTGTAGGGACTTCACTAATATCTAGAACGAGCTTCGCTTCAAGCGCGAAAAGATCACGGACCTAGCGGCTTGGTGGCGAACACCTTTCGCCATGAAAAGGCTAGATAGAGACACACTTCTTGGCGCAATCGATTTGTCCCTTATCTTTGAGACAACCAATCCATACCAAGAATTACATCTAGACTTGCGAATGGAGGAGGATAAGATTCGCAAGGAATCTTACTCCCTCGATCACAATTGGGGCATCCTACACTCAGTTGACCCTCAACTCCGAACCGGAGGCGAATGAGCAATGGGACCAACAATGGAGTAAGAGGAGCTCACTAATAGCAGCAAAGACTGAAACAAAAGAATGAGATGCTCTGAATCAAACAAAGCGATGGCAGAATGAGAGTTAACGAAGCGTACCCGGCCACGGCGTCGGTGCCTCCTGTGCCTCCTCTGCTTTGAGATGAGGTTGTGCGACCACTACCCACGCCTTGGGTAGTAGGGACTATCTTGAGTCTGAGAAGAACCACCTCTGGCCCGCGTCCTCCATTAGGGCGAGGGGTCGCTCTGTCTTCTTGGGGCATTGGTTCGCATAATGCCCCTTGTTGTTGCGAGAAAGCGGTGACATCCGCGGTGTCGGAGGCCTCTGGCTGACTCGCAGTGCGTGATTGGGGCACGGCTGCGAAGAAGCGAAGAAGCAGTCTTGTGGCCTCGAAGTCTTTGAAGCGGAGGAGCGGGACCGGAGGCGCCCAACACGAGAGCGGAAAGGCGGGCTGCTGCCGACTTGTGGGCCTCCCACTTGCGCTTGCGGGAATCCACAAGTGCTCTCCGCGTGCTTTCGGCAACGATGGCCTTGTCCACAAGGCACGGAAATCGGAAAGTCAACGATGGATAGCTTGTCCTGCATCTCCTCGGACAAACCATCCTTGAACTTCTCTTGCTTGGCCTCATCGGTGGCCACCTCTTAGAACATAACAGGCCAAATGGTTGAACTTCGTAAAGATACTCCGTGGTGAGCAGCGCCCTTGCACGGCGACAAAAATTCCTTCTTCTTGACTTCATCAAGCGGAAGGAATATGAGGCGGCGGAAGGCGTCTGAAACTCCTCCCAAGTGGCGGTGTGACCGTCGGTGCATGGCGAAAGCCCTCCCACCAAGCCAAAGCGCACCCTCCGGTGGTGCGATGCGAATAGCGTCTTCTCGTGCTCACAGCGCTGCGCTATCTGACTTGCGCTCAACGAGCAAGCCAATAAATGCGTCAAGCGAGTCCTCGGACACGGAGAGCGTAGGGGTTGAGTGCGAAGAAACTCCGCGAGTCCCCAGCGGTGATGACCACTCCCTTGCGGATCACGAAGCCTTTGGTAAGAAGCGGAAGTGTTGCAGCGCAATGGCGTCGGAAGAACCCTCTGTCCTCTGCGGTTGCGCTCGATCACGAAGAAGGACCTCGGCCATGGTCGGAGGAGGAGAGATCCTCGTCTGACGGTGGTAGCCTTGGCCGCTCTGAGTCGTCAAGCCATCTGTTACAAGAAACTTTGGTTAAAACTAGACTCAAAGCTTAAAAGTGAAAAAGCGAAAAGCTAGCGACTAGGGAATGGAATATCACCCTAGCAAAAGCCAAAACCAATATGTGTATAAACTTAGGCGGGTTTACAAAAGACTCCAAAAGCGGCAAGGAATCATAAAACCAAGCTCAACTCCCCAATGCAACTAACAGTATTGAATGAGCAGTAATTGTTTGAGAGATAAAAATCGGAAGGTCAAGGTAAGATCTAGCACCACTTAAGATCAAGACTAAATCAGTGAAAATAGTGTTAGATACATAGCTAACTAGTATCACATCTTACCCTTTTTAACCCCACAAGTTTTAGTTGATTAAACTCTCATTCTCTAACCCATTAGAAACCATCGAGCTTCTTGTCCAGGAAATTGAGGTTCTTTGTGGCGATTTAGCATCAAGCTTCGGTAGAAGTCTTCTATCCTAGAAACTTCAAAATCGGCACACTTCAATTTGCCAAGCTCGGTGGTCCTATCGAAACCATTGAGCTCTTTATGCGGAAATTGAAGCGTGTGGTCAGTTCGCATCAAGCCTCTAGCGAAATCTTGATCCGAAACTTCAAAACCTAAGCTCTTCAATTTGCCAAACTCGGTGGTTCCCAAAACCCATTTAATCGATAACACTATCTTTGAAAAGGAGAGGTAAACAATTTTCAAAACTCAAATTAGAGTAAGATGAGAGGAAAAGCTAAGATAGGTAAGGAATAAAATCGAGAAGTCCTTAAGCTTTCAAAAATCATTTGATACTTTGGAATTAAGTTTTCAAAATATCCTAAAGGCGACCAACTTGGGTTACTACGGTCGGTATGGCTCGATACCAAACCTTGAGACCCGGTTTATCAGACTTGTAATGCTTCACCAACCGCTTGGCCCTAGCATCACAAAGCAGATAATCAGAGACTCGAGACATGTATACTTCAAATCACGATATACACACCTCTTTACAAAGTTCATGCATCAATTCCATTCATTCACATAGAAGCCAAAGCAAAAGCAGAGCAGGATTAACATTAATAAAGGATAGTTACAAAGAGAGGCCAGCGGCCATTAATAAAAGAGACAACAATAATTAAGCAGTGAAGCAAAAGTGCCATAAGATGGCTATAAACAAAAGAGCCAATCGGTGTGCCTTTAACCCACAAGGCAGCAAGCCAGGACCGCCGGGCTAGTCGTGAATCCACGGCACAACTTCATAAAGTGAGGCCCTTGGGGCTCACCTTCTTCCTCTGCAAACAAAAGCGACCCGACAAAAGCGGGTGAGTACTTTGAATGTACTACTTAAGATATATAAGAATGATAACAGATCTATGCAATAACTACATGCAAGCTTATTTAAGTGGAGAGTTAGGACTCAAATTTTTAAGCATAAAGCAAGTTTTATTTGCAATAATGTAATAGATTGAAAGCAATTTTGCAATCTGATTTTATTTGATAAAAGCAGTAGTAATCAAGTATCAACAACGATAAAAGCGATCCTGGAAGTGACCAAACCAATAGCCACCACAATAGCATGAATTACCCATTCATGCCAACCATATCAAGTTTTAATTTTTAAAACAAAAGCAGTTGTTGAAGTCTAGATCTTGCGAAATCACCAAGCGTGTCCATAACCTGGGGCGAGGCTATTCGAATAGTTTTATCCTGCGAGGTGTACCAACTTACCCACATGCGGACCGCCTTTTTGCCAAGCTATTAAGCACACTTCCTTAGGTATCTGCACGCGGCTAAGTCCTCTGAGACCTTTCCAATATTGTGAATTATTCACGAGCGCCCGTATGGATAGAAACCCATACGTTGTGTGAGTCATCGTAAAGCCTCGGTCAACTACCCTTCGGGTAAAGCCTTGGACAACTCTGGCGCTCCTCGAGGTGGAGAGCCTACAGGAATCTCCACCACCGCACACCAACACAAGAACACCGAGAACACATATCATGTTTCACACAACACACACAACCCCTCCTGCGACTCGGAGATAACCCACGCCAAGTACTAGGTCAAGAGGGTCCCATATAACCCTCATGTGGTTAGTGCATAAAGTACTTGGATCAATGGCGCAAGCAACATTTTGGTCCTTAGGGACACAGGCACCTTTCCTTGTCACACCCAACAATCACACCAACATGCCATTGTGCCCAAGTCAAATCATTTTGTTTCATTTTGGTTTTACAAAACTAAAGCATAAGTTCTTGAACCAAAATAAACAAAATGATTTGTGTGATCAAGTCATCGACTAAGTCGATAACTTGCCCAATTCTACTGTAGCTAAGCATTTCTAAGCATGACATATAAAGGCAGTAAAGAGCATAATTAAATCACGGGCTCTAATCCACCAAATGATATTAATAACTTATGGTTGTGGCGAGGGATAACATTTTAATGGCAACAATGCATTAGGAATAGCTACCTCTAAGCAGGCAAAAATAATTGGACACAAAAGCAATGCATACATGTAATTTGTAAACAAGATATTAGACTTTGAAATCTTGGGACATTTATGATCAAATATCTTGCACCTTCTTTGTGAGTCAAGGTCTTCTTGTGGATCAACAAGATTATGAATGTGCTCTTGGATCCTAACGAGAGAGCAAAAGCAGCCGAATAAGAGCGAACAAAATACAAAGACCCAACAGTAAACTCTCTCCAAAATTCTAAAATTTTACAGTAGCAAGGTCTTGATTTATAATGAATTTAGCAACAAGAACCAATTGATTTGGATTCTTAATGCCAAAGATATGATCAAAACAATTTTGATCGACTTTTATAAAAAAAATGCTACTATTCTTTAGCACAACTTTCCGGAGCTATCTTGAGGTTGGAAACATTTTTACAAAGATGAGTTAAAAACATAACCAACAAAATTTGAATCAACGAAAAGGATTTGAAATGAATTAGTTATGCAATTTACAAGTTATCATATTTTTAGGTTGATAAATAAATCCTTTCGGAAAGCGAATTTTGAAATGGCGTGGCGAGCGAGGAGGCGTCGATCGTGGATCCGGCGGTCGCGTCCAGCCTTCTTAGCGGCGTGGGATTCACAAACCCCAAGCGCTCACCGTTGGATCCGGATCAGCGGTTCCGCGTGGATCGGGGCGTTGGCGGGTCGAACATTCATTCCGTCTGCCGTTGATCTTGGATCAACGGTCCACCGCGGATCGAACCTTTGGACGGTCGAGCGTTCACTCAAATCGGGACCGTTGATCGGGATCCAACGGTCCACAATGACCTACGCTCAAGCGTTAGCCTGTTCTCGTCAGACAAAAATGGCGGGAAAAAAGCGGCTCGCCCGGCGACTCCAGTCCGCGGCGGTGCGAGCAAAGGCCTAAAATGAGTTGCTAACAAACTCGCGCACCCAAAGGAACCAACAATTTCGGTGGCGCGCTAGAAGCGCTTGACAAGCCGAAGATGGCGAGGGATGACGAAAGCGGTCAAAAGCGAAAATAGCAAATGAGCCTGCTGCGGTCAAGCAAGCGGGTGCCAAGCAACTAGGGACTAATAAGGGTGTTTACAGTCCAAAGAAGGCACAAAGAAGGGTTGATTCGGCTCAACGAAGAAGAATGGCGGTTTACTGCGAAAGGGCAATCAAAATCAAAATTTTGCTCCTGCGCCAAAACCCAAATTGAGTGAGAGTTAAAGATCAGAGGTGAGAGGAACCGGAGGAGCAAGGCTGAAATGAATGAAGCCCAGTCCGCCTTCACCGAAGAGCTTGAAGCTCGGCAATGGCGACAACGAAGGTTTCAAACTTTTGAGCTCAAGCAAACACAAGAGAGTGTCTTTGGAGCTTGAGAGGGTTTGAA